>VDFB02369657.1:0-61555 GCA_007258455.2 Sequoia sempervirens | reverse complement strand
AAATATCCTTACCTAACTTGCATGACAACTCCCTATTTTGTAGCTAGCTTGTTTTTCTTCATCAACTCCTTTCTTCTATCCCTTCTATTACCCTCTTGCACTTTAACCCATACCTCTAGATCTCCTTGAATTTGTTTACTCATATTTTGTGTTTGTTTTACCAAATCCATAAGATGTTCTATAAAATTCTAGGTTTTTGCCATAATTCACATGTTAGAAAGATCATGACTCTAGTATCACTATAATGTCCCTTTTTTAGACTTTTTGGAAATGTCCATTTTTTGTTATTTTTGGAAACAAATAAAAATCAAAATGACAAACTAAGAATTAAAAAAGTGGTTGGAATCTCATTGTCAAACGCTCAAATGCTGAAATACAACTTCACATGCATCATACTTGATACATATGAATCATACAAATCAATTTTCATCAAATACAGTTGTTGGTTTATTACTAATATAAACCCCAAGTTTCCAAATAATGCTTACATCTAAATTTAAATAGTTATGTCATCATTATTCCACATCAAATACCAAATTTTAAAACCTCGTAAGTTAATTTCAATCAATTACAACAATTATAAATACTAGAAATAATATTTTTAGAATGACAATAATGTTAAACCCACTCACAAGACGCCAATGATTGAAATATGTAAAAATCTTGTTGGTATGACACTCTAGAATGCTAGAACAATTATTGTGCAACCTACAAATCAAAGTGGCAATCATGGATCAAAATTGTAGAGCCAAAGCTAGGGATAGAAATGCATATCATCATTTGGAAAATGATATGAGCAATAACAATTACTATTAAATATGCCCTTTTAATCTGGGGCACCACACTACAATTAATGGTAATGAATTATGATGTTGTACAACTCCTAATTTTTTTCTAAAATTTATATGAATCTTCCCAAATATAGTGGCACCCCAAAAAATTACAATAAATGATAGGTGAACAATAAGTTGCAACCCTGGGATTAGTAATAATGTTGACAGTAGCTCCCTCTCAATATGACACTCAAGATCTAGTATTAAATAATGATGAACAATAGTAAACAACTCCAAAAATCAACAATGAAACCCTCCAAACTCATGAACACCAAATGTGCTTGCAAATCTAATCACCCAAATTTGAAGATGTGCATGAAGATCAACAAATGCAACTCACATGTGATTCCCATATGGAATCACCCCAAAGGAGATGAGGTGTTTTTATCCCAAAATCTATTGAAAGAAATCTAAGAGGGTTTTCATCTTTTAAGATCTCTAAAATGCCAATGGTTTTCATCCATGGTCGTGAAAATTGAACATGATGCTCAATTTTTAAAAAATTACAAAATGAAGATTAGATGATCCAAATGAATCCAAGTGCAACTTTATAAATCTCTCCAATTTACACCCTTGAATTAAAATTTTCCTCCAAAATTATTTTTAAAATATTTTATTATTATTTAGAGTTTAAAAATACTTTTTAATTGAATTATAATAATATTATAAGTCGCCCCTTAAATTAGAATTTACTAAACCCAACTTATAAATAGTATTAATTACTTCCTTTGCTTTAGGTCCCTTAGCCTATGAGAAAAGGGAGTAGACCAGAGGACTTCTCCATGTTTCTAATTTCAAAAAGGGGATATGACAAAATCAACTCAATTTGTAACTGCCATTGTCATGGTCCATCTCCCATCTTAATCTACAAGTACAACTAATGTTTACAAATTATAAGAAAATTATTTAAATATCAATCTCTCAACCACCTACATCAATGCCCAAGTACCCATTTCAAGATGTTTGGAGTTTTGACATCAATAAATTAGAATTATAATTAAATATACCCTATCCTAACATTCCCTCACTTGATATTATACATTGCAATGGCATAAAATAAACTATAAAATAAAATCCAATATGGGACGCAAAGCCCATGACCTCCCTACACAAAGAGAACTTATTCATTCTCACTAGTATTTGTAAATGAATCTACAAAATTCTCTTGGGTTTCAACCTTTTGTAACATGACCATACCATTCTTTGACTTCTTGAAAAGTGAAATTATACATCAACATGCTTAGTATGAGCATGGTACATCCACCCAAATAGCACTCTAACTATCACATCTAATTTAAACCACCCTATAATTAAAACCAACTCTTAAACACAATCTCTATAACCATACTGCCTCTTTACAAGCATGGGTAGAAACCATATACTCTATTTCATAATAGATAAAATAGCCATATACGTCTCTTTCTCATCCAACTGATAGCACCACAAAATATAGAAAACATGTAACCATTACTGGACCTTTGAATATCCAACTCACCCACCAAATCTACATCAACAAAGCCCTCTATATCCAATAACTTGCCCACATTATTAGAATAGTGATAACATAAGTAATAATTATTAGTCCCTCACAAATATTTGAATACCCTCTTAGCATAATTTTAATGCTCTTTATCAATGTAAAATATAAACCTATTAAGAACTCTCAATGCTTGGGCAATATCCAGTCTAGTGCAAATTATTACATGTACATCAAGATATTGACAACACTAACATAAAATACATTATACATATTATCTTCATCATCATCTAACTTAGGACACATATCTAATGAAATATTAGTGCCCACAAATAAAGGAATACTCAATGGTTTGCAATCGTACATAGCAAACTACCACAAAATGGTGTCAACATACTTACTTTGACTAAATCAAAAAATTCTATCACCTTAGGCCCTACTAATTTCCATTCCCAAAATTAACTTTTCCACCCATAGATCCTTTATGTCAAATGCTCTAGAAATCTAAGTTTTAAGTTCCCTAACCAAATTGCCTTATCAATACCAATAAACAAGTCACCCACATAAAAGAAAATAAGTAGAATCTGATCATCAATACACTTAATTGAACACAACAATCCTCTTTGCTTCTAAAAACCCAAATTCAATACAAATACACTATTTTTTTGATACCACATCCAACATGATTGTTTCAAACCATACAAGGATTGTTTAATCTTGCAAACCAAATTTTCTTTCCTTTTTACCTTAAACTCATTTGGCATGCACATATAAATTTATTCTTCAAGATCTCAATGCAAGAAAATAGTTTTAACATTCGCCCTTGGGTTGTAGATCGGTTGGTCAAGCCGTTGAAAGACACAAACGATCAACACAAGTTCAAACCTCAACTCACCTAGTCGTGCACGCTATGGGGAAGGCATTGGGAAACATGTGGCCCAGAGGGGATTAGTCTCGCTTGTTAACAAAAACTTAAGAGAAGCTCGTCCAGTTGCATGGATACCCCTCTGAGATATAAAAAAAAAGGTTTTAACATTCATTTCCTCAATCTCAAAATCAAAAGATGCAACAATAGATAATATAAATTTAATGAAAGATCATTTATAAATAGGAGATATTTTTTTTCCAAAATCAATCCCTCTTTGGGAGAAGCCCTTGGTAGTTGATTTGCCCTTGCATCTCTCTAACTAATCATCTAGTCCAAACTTCTTTTCATACACCCACTTGCAATCAACGAGCTTCCTTCCCTCAAGCAAACTAAAAAGATCCTAGGTGTTATTTTTATCCAAGGCCATCATCTCCTCTTACATGTCCTACATCCAAGACTCACTATCCTTCCAAAAGAGAGCCTCCCTAAAATACATTATTCATCATTTATGCATAACAAAGCAAATAAATAACAAAAATCTATTGGGTTTCTCCTGTCAACTTTGTTTTGTTGTCTTATTCACTATCTCACGAGTGGAATAGGGGCTTATTCATATTCCTTTACATTCTCTTCCTACTCAAAACTCTCACCTAGAGCCTCTTCTTCCTCCCCATGCTCTAATCCGTCATTTCACTCTTAAACATGATCACCTTCGTATTTCTTAGTCTTCATCTCAATTTGTACTATTTTCTTTTCCTCTTTTCTCGTTTGGCTATTAAGGACCTAAAATGATTTAAAATCCATAAAATCACATCTCTAGAAAAAATATTTTTCTAGGTTAGTGAATTTCAATGCTTATAACCTTTTACATTCTCACTATAACCAACAAAGATGTTTTCATTTTCTTTTAGATCTAGTTTAAATAATTTTTATTTACACATTAATGAAAGTATTACAACCAAATAACCTTAAATGTGAAATATAAATTTTCTTATCTATCCACATTTCATAAGGAGTTATGTCAACAAAAGCTAAATAAGGAGATTAATTTACCAAATTGATGAGAAATAAACAAGTTCTCATACCAATCATTGGTAAATTCAATCTCTATCCAAATATGACTTCAAAGTATGAGATACAAGGCTTGGATTACAACAACATGAAAATCTGAAAATTAAGTTGCCTTAATATAAAATTACCATGATTAGATCCATCTTCTTTATGATGCCAAAAAGCAACCAACAAAACATGCTTATAAACAATACTTTATGTGAAATAACAATAATATATGAAGAATAACATCACCATAAGATAGAAATCAATATTTCATAATAGGTTTTGCTAGCGAATGCAAATTTGGGAAAATATTTCAAAATAAGCATATGTGAATCTGACAAGGTCGAAATACAATGAAAAGCAAGGACGAAAATAAAAATCTGGACCATAATGCAAGAGAAAACCAAAACCATACTCAGAAGCAGGGCACGAAACAAAGCATCTTTTAACACGCAACCGAGAGAGAGGTACAAAACAAAAAGAGAGGCTAAGGATTGGTTTTAGAGTTCCACATTATATCACCCAGCCTAACAACTTGGAGATAAATTCAAAAAAGAGGAAACAAATAGAAAAAACTAAAGACAACCAACAAAACTTAGAAATTAAGGAAGAATCTAACACAAAGACAAGCAAACAAGAATGTAGAAAAATAAATATAGTAACCTGGGAGGAAGATTAAGAAAACATAATTCCACCGGAGAACACGAGAAGACGAATTCCTAACAGTAAGAAAGATGCAAATCAAGAACATAAATTCAAAGCAAAACCAAAGAAAACGAAGAAAATGATAAGAGAAATGGAGATCCAATAGGATCCAATAGAAATTGATGTAGGAGATGAAATATAAGAAGACTTGGAAATCTTATAGAAGGTGGCCATAATTTGCAAAATAATCGGCCACAGGAAAAGAAGGGAATCAATGAAAAAATAGGAAAGGGAAAAAATAGATCAAAATTATGGTTTGAAGTTCTTGCCTAAGGGCTTCTTCATAATCGTTTTTCTCAAGGAAGAAGACAAAAATTAGGGTAATTCAAAAATTTCCCAGCATATATGCAAAGGTTGGAAGCAAATTTTAATCCAAAGACTCTTGCAATACACAACAAACCAAAATGGGTAAGGCTTTATAATCTACCAATAGAATATTGGTCTGAAGAATATTTAGAAAAAATTGAAAGAACAGGAAGATTTTAGATTACAAGTTTGAAGTGCTCCTTCAAAAGGAGAATACAACACATGCAAAGACTTCCTACACAATGAATCCAACCTCTTTCTATGACTTCACAAGTCTACAATGATATGAATAACTCACAAATTTGTTGACCTTTTTCCTCTAAGGACATGACAAGGAAATGCTAATTTCAACGTGATAATATGCTAACCTCTACATCAACTCTCTAATGTCAACCCCTTGATCAAATCTTGATCTTTAAATTTTTCACTCACAACCTTTGGCATTCCAAGTTCTCTTTGTCCAACTCTATCACCGCTTTAAATCTAATGTGTTATGTATAGATTAAAGAACACTCAATACAAAATGATCAGTACATCTTCCCATGCGGAAAAACCTTTACAATGCCAATGGCCATTCATATTCCACTGCACCTTGAAATTCACCAATCAATCATTAGCTGAATGTCTTCCACTTTGTTAGTGGTCTATTGCATTTGCCAAGATATCACATCCAACAACGTAAAATGAACATCCTCTTACTGGAAACCTTTGAACTACAATTAATGATAGTCCATTTTTCAATAATGGTTGCATATTGGTACAATGCTTTGTAGTCCATAGAATATAACAAACTTAAACCAATAGTAACTTGCTTTCTTAAATCCATTGAAAATAAGAGACTTAAACCAAGTTAAACTATGCTTTGTGGTTCTCAATCTAGCAAAGGAAATCTCTAGTTCTAAACTAAGGCAATGCATACTAAAGTATAGCTTCATTTGTATCAACCCATGGTCAAACATCGCCACATCTACATCTCTTTAAAATGGTAGAATCTCAAATTTTGTTTCAACTATAATTTGAGATGCCATTGGTAGACTTGAATCACCATGGTATTGCTCCTCTTCTTCTATGGAGTGGGCTTTCCTCTTGCTCTTAGTGTCTTATGATGAGCACACATTCTCTATGAAAACCTTTATGATCCCCCTCATGGTCTCCATTGGTTAAGATTTGCTCACAACATTAGCTTCTAGCTTGAAAAACCATGTTTCTTTATCAAGGGTTTATGCATCTCATAATACACTTCTCAATTCTCTTTTCCAACTATAAAATTCAATGTCTATTTGCCAAGGCAAAAGGTCTTTCCCACAATCTAACCTATAAATTAGATATGGTTATACCATACAATAGTCATCAACATACACATATAAATAAAGAAATAATGAACCGCTCTCTTTAGGCAAGCAATCTACTTTGAACTTATAAGAAAACGAGAGCAAATGACCACCCCAAAGGAAGTCACAAGGATTTTCTTTTGGAGAACCTAAATTCTAGGAGAAAACTCTTACAAAAAGTAAATCACATCCATATCCACTATCTTCAATGGCAAATATAGTTTTAGGCCTTTAGGCCTTTTCAGCACACAAGCAGCTTGAAACAACTAAGTTTAGTCCCTAAGATCACACAATCTCTCGTACACATGAGCATGAGTTTGGCTAATCCAATCTATTGTTCACTTGGAATTCACTTCTAATCCTTTCTATGTTGCCTCTCGGGAATTTAAAATGGACTATTAAGCTTGTACAAATCCATCGAGAATCTTATGCCAGAAGACATTAGAAGGAAAGGAAATTCTAAGCATTTCTAGGCCTTACAGAGTGGAACCTTCTAGACACATGACGAAACCATTGCTCCACTATGAAACCGCCCAATGAATTTGCAATGATGACAGTGGTTATGTAATTGTCACCTAGTGAAACCAGCAATTTCACATTGTAGCATGAAACCCTCTAATTTTTCTCATTTTTCTCCCTTCTAAAACTTGTATCGCACACAATGTGTCTTCTAAACTATGTTACACTTCAACAATGAAGTCTTTTGACCCTTGTATAGATGACATTGGTAATACTCATCTCATATTCCTATGATTGAAGATTGAAGGTGCAACTTATATTGATCTAGCAGAATATTCCTTAGAAGTGCCAAAATGAGGATTTTGTTCACATTTTTGTATGCAACTTCTCATCTCTAAACCACTTAGCCATTTTAGTGTGAAATACTAAATTTCTAATCATTAGTATACAAGTGACTTTTTTATCTTTATAATGTTAGCAATTTTAAAACAGCAGGAGCCGGTACTCCAGTTCATAAACCATCTCAACATTAAATTATTTTTATGATGCTGTACAAAAAACTTCGATTTTGAGGCAATTGGAGAATGGGTGAATCGTGACATAACATCCTGTTTCTAAGGTGCAGTCGTCCCTTGATCTAAAATGCACAGCTATTTCTGTAAACGTATTGTTTGGAAAATAACATCTGTAAAATCATACAAAGACTGTATAGACTTGTTATGACAAGATGATATAGAAACTTAAACCTCAAATACTTTCTGGAAAATCAATATATGTATGAAAAGCATTATCACATAAAAATAATTCAAAAAAATATTGTTGAATTACTTCGCCTTCCAAGGTACTACTTTCATTTACAAGCTATATGATCATACAAAGTAAGTATCTTATTTCAGACAAGTTAGCCTAATATGTACACCAAATGCTTCCCAAAATGGTAACCCTCACCTCTTTCTTGGGTCCCTACAAATGTTCCCATCATGTTTAGAACTCTTTCTTTTATAACAATAGTTTTTTATTTTTTCAATTCCTTTTCATATTTATCAGCTAAATTTCTTGACCTATGATTGTAATATAAGGACTTCTTAGAAATGCTCGGTTTTTTTCCCTCCATTATCATCACTGTATGTCAGACAAGCCCAACATTCATGATAATCAGAAGTTTGATAAAGCAACATCCATTTAAATTCAACATCAAATATGATATGCTAGACTCATTCAATATCCAAATGCAACGGTGGTTTAGCTATGGACTAATTCTTTCATGTTAATATTACCAAAAGTTGAGTTAAAACTTAAATGCTGAATTTTTTTTCACATCTCTCTGTCTTTATTTGTACAAATATACTTTTGATCAATTTATCCTCAAATACCATAAACCCAATATTTTCATTACATTTTGTGGAAGCAAATTTTATTGTTAAAGTAAGAAATGTGTTAATTGTACCTAGAATTGTTAAACAGGAGTTGAAGGGAGAGTGCATGACATTCTGATACACAAGTTCTTTACCACGTGCTTTAATGAGGTGACACATCGTGGATTGGATTTGTGCAAGCTCACTCAATCAACAATGAACTAAGTGGGCGCACCTAAGAGCAAACATGTTATAAGTATATATTTATCATCAATTTTTTATAGCCTCCGTTGATGGTTTATTTAACACCGATCTTTATTCAAAGCATAGATTTATCATCTTCTTATACCAATATGCAAGTACGATTTAAAAGCAATCAAGCAATGGTATTTTTCTAAATAACATTATGATTAATCTATTTTTACCACTTCCAAAGTACCACACGACTAAATGTAATCCAATAACATTTACTTAATTAAAATCTATGATTGCTTGAAGGGGGTTCTCTCGGGCTCTGGGTGTGCAGCAACGCCCCCTTAAGAAAGGTCATTTTGATAATTCCTCTAAAGTTGGCCGTAAGAAGGATATGAAGAAGATTAAATCTACTGGGGATTTGTTGGTGGAATCTGGTTCTGTTAAACCCATAGATACTCACTTCTCCCAACCTCCTCCATGATTATTCTTTCCTGGAATGTAAGGAGGTTGAATAACACCTCCCATCAAAAGGCTATTCATGATTTGATTGCTGTTCATTTTCCTGACCTATTTTGTGTTCAAGAGACTAAGCTTTCTGTTGACATCATGCTTCAACATGCTCCTTGTATTTGGTTTTCTGGTCAATGTCAGTGTATTGGCTCTCAGGGTAGCTCTAGCGGTTTGGCTCTTTTTTGGGATACACATAAGGTAGTTCCTCTTTGGTGGATCTCTAGCCAATCTTTTATCTCCATGGTTGCTTCTGTTTTGGAATCTAGTGAGACTATTTTAGTTAGTAATGTTTATGCTCCGATTGATATCCGTGGTAAAATTCAGCTTTTGGCTCATATAAGGTATATCCAATCATGTGCTCCATATCTGCCTTGGGTCTTAGCTGGAGATTTCAATTCTGTGTTGAGTTTGGAGGAGAAAAGAGGGGGGTTGGCTAGGCTTGGACCTGCTTCTGATCTCTTTCAGGTAAATGTGGATTCTCTTGCTTTAGTTGACGTGAAACCTTCTAATGGGATACACTTGGAATAATTGACGGAGTGGGCAGGATGCAATCTTTGAACGGATAGATAGATTTCTTGTCTCCAATTTTTGGGTGGGTGGCTGCTTCGTCACTTGCTCAAAAATTCTTGATTGGATGGGTTAAGATCATTGGCCAACTAAGTTTTCAGCCTCATCATATACCATTCCAAAGAATCCTCCTTTTAAATTTCAGCTTATGTGGCTTCGGGATTCTTCCTTGCATGATCTTGTTGCCCAGTGATGGTACCATTATGTTCTCTTTTGTTAAGATGCTGCAATATGTTAAGTATCATCTTAGGAGATGGAATAGGTTGTGTTTTAGTAACCTTCGGGCTAAGAAAAGGGAAGCTCAAGCATGCCTTGATGTGATTGCTTGCCAAATTCGAGACTTCGGATTTTCTGATGCTCTTGGGAAAGTTGAATCCCAGGGTGTGAGAAATGTGGAGTGGGAGCTTTGGGAGGAGATTTTTTGGAAACAAAAGGCTAGGGTTGATTGGCTTCAGGAAGGGGATAGGTATACTGCCTCCTTCCATCATTATGTGTAGACTTGTCGCAATAAGTGTTATATTTCTTCTCTTGTTAATTCTAAGGGTATTATGATTTCTTCTCTGCAGGCTTTGTCTAGAGGCTCGACAATTTTACTATGCTCTTTTTACGGAAGATTCACCTTCAGTTGAGGTTGATGAGAATATGGTCCTTGCTTGCATTCCTTCTTTGATTTCCAATGAGATGAATGATTCTCTCATTTAGCTGATTTCTATGTCTAAAGTGGAGAAAGTTGTGTTTGGGATGAACAAGGGTAAAGCTCCTGGTCCTGATGGGTTCCTAGTTGAATTTTTCTAGGAATTTTGGGATATTATTAATCTGGATTTGTTGGAGATTGTTCGGGAATCTCTCCACAGTAAACAGATACTTCGAGCCTTGAATGCTACTTTTCTAGTTCTCATTCCTAAAAAGGAACGCACTGATAGGCTTGAATTCTTCAAGCCTATTGCTCTTTGTAATGTGGTGTACAAGATTATTACTAAATTGATTGCCGAGAGGCTCAAACCATGTTTTTCTCTTGTCATTTCTGAGGAGCAAGGGGGTTTTGTGGCTGGTCGTCAAATTCTAGATGGAGTGGTGGTGGCCTCGGAAGTCATTCATTCTATGGCGACTTCAAAGGAGAAATCTATTTTCATTAAGTTGGACATGGCTAAGGCTTATGATAGAGTTAAGTGGCGTTTTCTTCAAAAAAATCTTTTGGCCTTCGATTTTTGTCCTGATTGGGTGAGTTGGGTTATGAGTTGTGTTACTTCATCTTCCTTTTCGGTTATTGTGAATGGAGAACTTTCAGAGCTTTTTGGCGCCACCAGGGGCCTTTGCCAAGGGGACCCTCTTTCTCCCTGTTTGTTTATTATTATGACTGAGGGGTTGGGTCGGTTTCTTAAGCTTTGGATTTCTCAAGGCTTGATTCATGGGTGGCAATGGGGCAATGATTTACCAACGCTTTCTCATCTCTAGTTTGTGGATGATACTTCTCTTATGGGGTTAGCTCGTCTTCGGGAAGTTGAATCTTTTCGGCAGGCTTTGGATACTTACTTGGCTGTTTCGGGTTAGAAAGTCAATGAGCAAAAGTCTCTTCTATTTTCTTTTTTAATATTCCCCAGGCTATTCAAAGGTGGATTGTGACTATTTTAAGGTTTCAGATTGGATCTCTTCCTTTTGTCTACTTGGACATTCCTCTTGTTGTGGGTAGGCAACCTAGGTCCTCTTGGCAGAAGTTGCTTGATAAGTTGTGGGGGAAGGTCACTCATTGGACTCATCGATGGTTATCTACTGTTGCTAGAGTGACCCTTCTTAAGTCTGTTATCCAGGTTCTTTCTATTTATAGGTGCTTTGTTCAAGCTGCTTCTATGTATTTCCTTAAGGAATTTGATGCACTCTCACAACAGTTTCTTTGGAGGGGTAACTAGGTGTCTGCTAAGTGGAGCCTTGTTAAGTGGGAAACTATGTGCAGGCTGAAGAAAGAAGGTAGTCTTGGTTTACGCTTTGCTATTTTGAATGGGCAAGCTCTTGCTGCTAAGCTTTATTGGTGCTGGTGTATCGGTCAACATCAGCTTTGGGCCCGTATTCTCAATCATAAGTATCTTAAAGGTGTCAATTCTTTTGATGTTCCTTGCTTTCCTTTGGAGGGAAGGGGTTCTATGATCTAGCATACTCTAAAAGTGGGGGCTCAATTGGTTAAGAGTGAGCTCTTTTGGATCTGTCATTCGGGGTCTCAAGCACTTTTTTGGTTGGATTCTTGGAATGGGCACCCTCCTATCCTTTCTACTTATCCTCACCTGTAGTCTCTATGTGATATTTTTACTGCTGCTGGTTGGGACACAGTTGAGCATTATAAGGTTGCTCAATATTGTGGTCGGCTATTACTTTTCGATGGAAGCACTCTTTTGATTGGCCACCAGGGGGGTTTGAAGTGGATAGGCGTGAGCTGGCTCAGATTCTTGCTTCTCGTGATTGTAATGCCTTGGGGGGGCAGGATGTTTTGGCTTGGGCTGGCAATGATTTGTCTGGGAAGTACTTTGTTTCTGCTAGATATGGGCAGCTTGGTAGGCAGATGTTTGGAGACATTGAGGTCCCTTGGTGGAAACAAGTATGCAACTCGTCTTCTTGGCCCAAGTGTAACTTATTCATGTGGTTAGTGGTTCACAATAGGTGTCTTACTTGGGATAATTTGTGCAAGTGTGGTTTTCAGGGCCCCTCAATGTGTGTGTTGTGTCGTAATTATGAGGAGAGTGTTTCACATCTCTTCTTCCACTGCTCCTTTGCTAGGGAGATTTGGCACTTGTGGTGGGGTGTGTGGAACATGTCTTGTTGGCATGTCTCATCTTTGGTTGAGTTTTTTTACCGGTGGGGCAAGGCCCCTATTGCTTCTTCTTTTCTTCAAGTTGCTTGGGCTCTTGGCTCCTCTATTATTTGGCACATATGGCTGGAAAGGAATCGCAAGATTTTTCAGTATGTGATGATGGTGGCCCATCGTTTGTGGTGGAAAATTCTTCATTCTTTGGTAGAAACTGTTGCGGAAAAATGAGATTTGACGGAAGCAATGGATCCTTGAGATGTTTGGTGCAATCGTCTTCACCTTCCTCCTCAACAAGGACAATTCATAAGAAGTTGTGGTAGACATCCTCGTCATAAGATAAATAGGGAGGGATGCTAGTCTCCTCCTCCTTAGGGAGTGTTGAAAATCAACACGGATGGGTCTTCTCGAGGAAACCTTGGTCATGCTGGCATTGGTGGAGTTGGTCGGGATAGTTTTGGGTCTGTTCAGTTTATCCTTTCTGTTTACAAGGGTCTTCATACTAACAACTTAATGGAAGCTCTTGCCATTTTATATGCTGCGATGTGTGGCTATCAGCTTGGGTGGAGAAGGATCATATGTGAGTTTGATTCCCAGGGGGTCGTGAATCTATTGAATAGGCGGGATTTACATGATGTTAGTTGGCATTTAGCTTCAGTTGTTAAGTAGATTCTTAATATTTGTGCTTCTTTGCAGTTCGTTAATTTCAATCATACTCCTAGAGAATGGAACATTGTTGCGAATTGTTTGGCCAAGTGGGCCTCTGATCATATGCAAAATTGGAACATTGTGGATAGGGGTCAATTACCCTTGGATTTCTCTCATGAGCTGGACAACTTAATTGAGTTTGACAGGGCTGTGTAAAGCCTTGCGATGTACTTTTTCTTGTTTTAATAAATTTTTAGCCCTCTTTTAGTTTCAAAATCTATGATTGCTTGCTTTAAGAATTGCTAGTTTTAGTGGAGAGTCAATTTGTTCTTCTTAAGTGAATTAAGAAAAATTCTTGTTAAATCTGCGATTCAATTGCAATAAACCATTCAGTCTTATCTTGCACAAGATAACTAGACACCTCTAATTTAACATTTTGTACGACAGGAAAATTGGATAATTTCCTTGAAACCCTGATTTGTCGAATGTTTATATCATGTCAACTTCTATAGCCATGCAATGCCCTTCCACTTCACAAAGGGAACTTTTTCACTACTAAAATTAAAATTTAGATGTCATGTCCCTCAAAAATGTGTCACTAAGATATAAAAGAAACAAACAAATAAAATAAGATTGTTGGCAATATAATCGTAATTATAACTATCCAAGGATAATGTTATAATTACCGAATATAAAATATAAACAAATAGCATAATATCAAAATATATATATATATATTAATCTTTATCATCATTGTTAATATTATTGTCAAAATAAAATAACGATAAGGTATTACTATGAATACCTTATTTTCAAATAAATAAAATATTATCAATCTAATATTATAATTATAAATATAAATATTAATAATATAAATGTTGGATGCTACAATTATTATAAATACAAATTAAAACAAGATGTTATCATAAATTGTTATTACACAACAATAATTATAAGTCACTTTTGGGAATCGCTGTAAATGCTACCCATGCTAATAAACAGTGAATATACTTTCTTAACAAGGCTTGGTTAATCAGCGATATTATTTGGGTTTAGGCCCAAAGAAAAGGCAGCGATCACCTTGAATTGACACGTCACTGGCAAAGTAAGAGGTATGACTCTTGGTAGACGGATCTATAAAAGAAGACCAGTTCGAGCCAAATGGAAAAGGAAAGGGGGATCAAAAGAGAGGAGTATCCTCAATACAGCGAATCACAAAAAGGGCATTCCACACGTCCAAACTTAAGGCATTCGATTATTCATACCCATGGTATCGTGGCTGAGGAAGGAGTATGTTTATCTGTGGGTTGATGAAGGTGGTAAGAAAACAAATATAAATAAGATAAGATTGATAGTATGTACGTTGGAAGCAAGTAATGAGCATAGATAGCAGATATAAATAAAAAGAACAAGCTCCGTATGTGAATCTGGCTGGAGATAGATAACAGATCGGTGGCTGGATAATGTGTGTTGCAAATCGAACCAAGGCAGACTGTAAGTATTTTATGAGATTCAAATAATTAACTGATAGATGAATTAAGGAATCAGGTAAGAATTCCTGTATTTAGATGATCAGATTGAGGATGTAGCTTACATATATAAGAGGTGTATAAGATAAATGTAAATCTCTTAAAATTAATATGTTCTCTTGATAACATGTTGGTGTTTAATATCTACATCTA
Source organism: Sequoia sempervirens (assembly GCA_007258455.2). Lineage (NCBI taxonomy): Eukaryota > Viridiplantae > Streptophyta > Pinopsida > Cupressales > Cupressaceae > Sequoia > Sequoia sempervirens. The sequence continues at coordinate 46,769 of VDFB02369657.1, read as the reverse complement.
TATAAACAAATATAAATCTATTAAATGTAATATGTGTCTCTAGACGTATAAAATCATATATGATAATTATATTTTAGTAATTGCTAAGTATAGTTTTATATATATATATATATATATATATTTATATTATATTGCTTTCGACTATCTAATAAATGGTGCTTACAGAAATTATTGAGTCATATGAGTGATGATGTCTCTTTTCATTCACTAGGATGATAAATAGTATGATAGAATACCATCCCGAGAATTTTGATAAACATTTAATATCTACCTCAATGCACTTGGGAAATATAATATAAGGAGAATCATTCATAGGAGTGATAAGGGGAAATGAGTAAACTTTTGACAAGAATGAAATGTTTGTATCACCTTTAATCTTATTAGATAATGTCATTGAAACTTATTGATCTTTAACTTTTCTAATGTCTCTTTGAGAAGCATTTTGAGTGCAAGATTCAGGTTTAACTGTCTCCACTGAAAAGGGGTCATTACATTAGAAATAATAAAGTGCATCGTGCAAATAATACACAAAATAACTTTTAGAGATATTAATTGTTTGGAATGAATTCAGCAGACAATATCAAAGCAAATTCCCTTAAGTGATATACTTCTAGTTCCGTTTAAGCATACATTATCCATTTCTTCAAAGGGCAAAAAAGGAAATTCTACGAGTAGAACAAGGTGAATATTGTGCCTTTGCCCATATATCTGCTTGGATTGCAATATGAGTCTATCTAATTGCTGCTTATGCAAGATGTTGGTTGAAATTATTTGTTTTTCATGCATCTTTGTAACCCTTTTCATGACTTTTTAGGAAATGTTTGTTGGCATGAAATTTTTTCGAGCAATCCTCATCTAAATTAAATTCCAAGGTCATGACTTATTTATATCAGTATGTTCACCTATGATTGAATGTCAAGGCACAACTTAACTCTAAACCGCTAGATGATTTTAGTGTGAAAGATTGAATCTGTGAAAGAATCCTGCATCAAAGCTGCATCCATCTTTCTAACATTAACGATGATAGGTTAATGGAGGCAAGTGCTTCAGTTCAACAATCACATAAATATTAAATTTATTTCATGTGGGTGCGGCGTGACTTGATATTATGTTAGACAAACGCAACACAAAAATGAAAATTATACAAAATTCGTTATTGTATTTCAAATTTTGGTAGGTACAGAAGGGACTCTTATTAGAAGGCAAGACTATCATGACCTACAACACCTTATTTAAAAAATGGCATTAATTAATTATTGTACTAATAAATATTTTCATGATAAAAGAAAGAAATTAAGTTCAATTCCAAATTTTAGGAGGGAGAAAGGGAAGTGGGAGGAGAGTATGGAGAGAGAGCCGAAGCCAGTAATAGAGGGAGGAAGGCTTGTGACTGCAAGTTCTGACTAATAATTTTTTCCTTGTAATTGTTTTAGTTCATTCAGTTGTATAATTTAAGGTAGCTAAAGCTACTGTTCTATACCATGATAGAGCAGTAACTGAGTGCATTCGTTGACAAAAGTATCTACTGATTCTTTTGTAGGATAGAGTTACTACCGGAAGGGCACAATTTGAAAGTATTCACAATAACTAAAATGAACAACCCTGCTCTCAGTATCCATACAATCTGTTTAAACTTTATGCTGGTTGCCAATACAATTTTGGCAAGAAATTTAAGTAGGGCACTTTTGCATATACCACAGCAGGTATAAGTGAACTTCAATAGAGGAGCCAATTCTCTAAACCAACCATAACAGGATGAAATCCATTAGTGTAATCTGTGTGTAGTTTGGTATTCAAATTCTGGGGTTATGTTTATTATTCTATAAACTTGACTGTTGTCTATGCAAAAGATGTAGCATTAACAGCATTATACACTTTTTCCAAAACAACAAAGCGTCACAGAATGGTAGCACAATATTTTAACATACAAAGAAAATGGATGACTGGACCTTGAAGACTTGAAGCAACACTGTTATTTTCCCAAAAATAGAACAAAATCATCAATGAAAAGAATTATATTGAAAGAATAAAAGATTCCATGTATGATTTATATAAACCTTCATCCTCTAAGAATAAATATTCCATAACTTTTATGGAAGTTGACTTGCAAAGTTGATACATGTAAAAATATAACTACCTGGATAGTTTACATTAATACTGTCCATTACATGAGAAGTAACAATGGTCTAGCTAGCAGTTAGAAGCCTTTTTCTGTATTAGCTTTTTTTACCTGCGCTTATATATACAGGGTTTTAACATTGGCCAATCAATTTTCTTCCCTTCAATATTCCTTCTTTTCTGCAATACCAAATGACACAAATAAATGCTCTAGGAACTAATATGAATATGAGGATCCCTAGAAATATAGCTCTCTATCTCTTTATTATACTACTATCAAATTCGTAAATTTTATATTTCAGACAGATTTCTGAGTTCCCTGAATTTAGTTCTAAAACATCATTCAATGGTGGCTGGGTTTAATTCTCAACTGACATCTTCATTTGAACTGCACTGCAAACTCTAAATCATTGTTTATACTATAGCGTTTTCACTCCACTTTCAAAATCAATAATTGTATAATGTGCATGGGAAAATGGTGTGTTTGTTAGCAAGACAATGTGCTGACATGGTCCTTGAAAAATAATTCAATCTCTTAAAACTTGTCAAGAAGTTAAATTCACTGATGTTTGTATATGAGAGAACTGGAATTGTAAAATACATCTTGCAGTAACTTTTAAATTTCAAACCTTGCAACCTGGGGAAATATTTTGGCAATGTGAGTGGGGCCAAGATTGTAATTTACTAATTACTATTGTAAGGCTGAATCGTGTCATTGTTGTTGAGTTGTGTTCATGGATGAGATAAAAGAAAACCAAGAAAATAGGATCTTGATTGAAGGCAGATTCACAATATGATTCCTCCCTCCACCATATGGGGGTTGTCTCATTTGTATGCATGACAATATTTGTCATAAAATCTGTGAATAATAAAACTTTTTATCATTTGAACTTAAGACTTAAGAGCATAAATACAGATGCTAGAAATGCTTTCCATCCCATGGCATGAACATACTACATACAAGCCATAAATCCTATCCAATCAGACTTTGCAGATATCTTGCAAAATTCAGATCCAAACAAAACGTATGGGCGCCAATCATATTATTAATGCATTAGAAAAACAAACAAATGTTACCTTATACATGACATGATGGGCAAGGAAATAAAGCAGCTAGAAAATCAGCTTAAAGGAAGATAGCATACCTCCTTTCTGAAATAAAAGAGAATGAACATTTTATTTGAAAAGTCCTGTGACAGAAATAAACAGTCAAAAAACAAATTGCAACAAACTTTGCAGATAACAAGGCTCGAAAAAAAAGCTCTAAAAAGATAAGTAATTCAACAAAGTTAACCTTGAAGACAATGTTGAAACCAAGACAATTAAGAGCCTTCACAAATTTCTTTGGATCAGCGCCACCATTATCTGGATCAAACCTGCTCTTCACCTCTGCTACCAGAAGCCAACCTCTGCTAAATAAGACAATGGACAAGACACACATAATAATTCTCTATACCAGCAATTAATAGAGTTAAAGTGGCAACCAGAATCAGATTTTTTAGCCATTTATGTTCTCTTTGATTTTCAGAAAAATATTTCTTGCCAATGCAAATAGAAAATATTGCCTGCTTTAAAACAGTTAATGTCCTCATGAAAATAAATGAGCAGGTATCTTTAACAGTCTCGGACTATTAAACAAATACATATATGGCATTCACTCTGAGTACAACTACCCAAAAAAATGTTCAGTGTTGTTATCATTGCAGGTAGCTCTGTTGTATCAAATAACAAAGCAAAAACTTCAGAAAATTATTTTCATGGGTTCAAATTTACAAATGCCTAAAATACAGATCAGCTGCAGAAATTTCATGGCACTAGGTCTATCTCACAGCCATTGACTACAAACAAATCAGTAAACAAAAGCAGTATTTTAAATTTTCTGTTCAAATCAAAAATATATGCTTAGGAAGCAATTGCCTATGTACGGTTACAAACTTGAAGACTTCTACTAAAAAACAATAGCCAAAGAATTCACTGGTGTCTTATTTGGATAAAAAGCAGAAAAACAAAAGATTCTAGAAAATTCCAGAAAAAGCTTAAAGCAAATAGCAGATGTTTGGTATATGAGTTTCTGAATACCCACCATATTTGAGAGTGGAGTATAAAATAATGAGATGAAAATCAACAAGGTAACATGGACAATATTGGAAAGAAAAAGTAATTTATTGAACAAAACAAAGGAACGGCAGGGGATCATAACTCTTGGAGGAAATAGTGTAAGTCAATAAACATGAGATAATTGTTTCTAAAAAATAAGTTAAATGGAGTGTAAAGAAGCAAAGGTAAACCATTAACTAGGGTGAAAAGTGAAAATAGATAAAGTATAAACACGACAGAGTCTGTCAATGACACATATTTAGACTAAGTTGCTGAATCAAAATTGGAATCGGGTATGTGGGTACATATGCTGGTGCCGCAAAAAAAATTGGGGGCTGGAAATATTCTGTATATGTCCATACAAAAAACATAAAAATCATAAATATATACACATATGTTCCACCAAGTTTCAAGGGCAGGGACGACAAGGGATGGGGAGATGCGTTTCAGTGATGGATTTTTTTGAGGCCATTTTTAGGGGCAGCAAGGGACAGCAAAGGGGACAGCTAGATAAAAAATATAGAAAATTTTAAAAATGTAGGGAAATTTCAAATATTGATATGATAACATTGATAAAAATGATAAGGCATTCATCATATTGACATATAAATTATAGAATCCTTAATACACAACAATAGAGTCCAAATTAGAGTTAAACAAATTAATATTTAAATTTAATTGCTTCCATAATTCATTGTCAATGTGCATATGATATAGAATCAAAAAAACAATACAACGAAATTCCCAAAGGCTACGAGTTTGAACAACGAATGTCAAAATCACAAAGTCACAAAAACATAGTGAGAGAAAGTATGAGGCTGCCTCTAATCGGCATCTGCAAAACTGCATCAAAATTGGAGTTTAACTTTGAGTCGTTGACACTATGAGGGGTTGTCTAATCTAATGGAACTCCAACCAATCCCTCTTGTGTCTCCTCATCAATTTGGATGGCATCCTCTAGATCAACATCCCACAGGAAAGTTGAAGTTTGACAATTCTAAAGTCACAAAGCACTATGCACGGCCACCAACTTCTCTACTCATCTAGAGGTTAGCCTATTCCTTTTGATGGAGTGAATGAAGTCGTAAGTGGACCAATTCCTCTATGTAGCAGAGGAACTAGCAACTTGTGAAAGGAGGTGAATAGCAAGCATCCTCAACTCTGGTGTATCCTTGTCGTGCCATGTCCACCATCCAATACGATTAGTTTGAGCTAATGTACCTCAATCTATCTTCGCCTTTGGTTTGCTAAATGTTGGACCATGAAGATTAGCAAAGGCAAGATATTGTGTGGGAAGTAAACTCAACTCCTCAATTGAATATATCTTTTGAAGGGCCTTCATTAAATTCTTTCACCTCTTCATCATCACAAGGAGACAACCTACCAGCTTTTGATGCATAACATTTGGGATTTAAAGTAAAGGCTGTCATATGAAATGTGGTGTTCATAGTATGGTCATCACAATGGGCTTAATTGCTCATATAATTCCAAATCAGAATCTTTGTTACAAATTGTTTGCTTCATTTTTCCAAGCATGTTGTCAAATGTCTCATAAATCTCTCCCAAGACTAGGAGAGTTTGTATCAGCATATCTAATGACATCTACAGCAGGTGACATGGAGCAAAAATATCTACAAACAAAAATTTGAAAAAAAACAAGTTAGAAAATTAAAATCATAAAATTAATAATAAAATCAATAATCAAATTATAAATTTATTAATCAAATCAGCAAGTTATTAAAAATCAACAACTTCTTACCTCACAATAGACCACCAATCATCCTTAAGATTTTATTTTTTTTAATGATTTTTCCTTCCACAACATTTGCAGCAATCATCTACTACACTTTGAATTAACCATCGTCAACTATAAAGCCTCCTACACCTCAATCATCCTCTCTAAAGAAATAAAATAATTAGCATTCTTTGTCTCCACATATTTGATAAATTCCTTCTTTGAAAATGTCTTGAAGAGAGCAAGTGAGGTGTGGTGATTGTAAATAAACATTTGAATATCTCTAGCTTCGACCACCACCTATTGCACCCAATCTATCTTCCCTATGTCTTTCAATGTGTTGTTCAATGAATAAACACAACATGGGGTCCCAAATATGTGCTTGTAAGCACCCTCCACCATCACGCTAGCTAATTTGCACACATGTGTTGAATCAATGACCACCTAAACAACATTTGAGGCCTCAACCACGTCTGTGGCATCGCTCAAAATATGAAATTGGAATTTTGTATCCTTGCGCTTCCCCAAACAATCAATAGCTCTAAGAAAATAAGAGTCAACTAAGCATGTGACTATGATGTTGATGAGTGGCTGATGTCTAATATTGGTCCACCAATCCATAACAATAGAGCATCTCGTCCTAATCCAACTTTGTCTCATGTCTTTCATCACCAAACTCGCCTTGGAATATTTTTTGTCCAAGAGGGTAGTGCGTAGTTTATGTTCTCTAGGGAGTGAATGAAAGACCAACAAAAGCTACGTCTTTCAACATTTGTTTGAAGGAGAATGTGCTGCATGGAATGGGATGGCATGGGCATAGAAAAATTTGGCAATGGAAGACTTTGCCACATCAGTCTTCCCATGCCTGAACATTGAACAAACCTACAACTGTCCCCACCTTCTCACTAGCAGTAGTCTTCCTCTTCTCTCTTATGGAAACATCACCACTACCACTACCACTACCAACCATAAAATGCATATGCATAGCTGATTGTGTGGATTATGTTGGCAATGCAACCCCTTAGACCTTGATTCCGCCTCCATATACAATCTACCTTCTCATCCTCCTTTATACCTTTACAAACCTCACCCCTTGTTCTATATAGCCCGATTGATGACAATTCACTCTTGTGTAGCTCCCTCTAAAATCAGTTTAACAGATGTGATGCAACCACACTCTAGTACCCCCCAAATTTTTCTTTTTATCTTTATCTAGGGCAGTCACAACTTGAATTTGAGGGGATTGATGTCTCTTGTAGGTTGGTGCCTACAAAGATTGTAAAAGAGATTTATATAAAAAGCATTATTTTGACGTGGTTTTCTCCTATAAGGGTTTCCACATAAATCATGGTGTTCTTGTGTTCTTAATTGTCAAGATCTTGCATGGTTATTATTTCTATGATTGATTAAGTTTAAATTGGTAAAAGTTTGTATTATACTGATTCACCAACCCCTCCCCCCTCTCCTCCATCCTCCCCCCCTCTTAGGATAATCATCTGCTCATCACTTATAACTCTCACATTTTATTTTCATTTCTTTCTTCCATCTCATCATGCCCACTACTCTCACTATTGCTGCTCATGTTGTTTTGTTTTGTGAAACAATATGCAAGTAAAATTTGGAAACTAAAAATATAAATTAAAAAAAAAATTATACATTTCATCCTTTAAATTTTGAAAAAAAATTGAAAAGAAAAAAAAATATTAACATACCTCTTTCACTTCTCTTGCTAGTTGCTACCTCACTTCTCACTGCTAGTGCTAACCAATGCTGGTTTTTCCAACTGCACATTCAAACCCTACTGCCTTGCCTTTCCAACTCGGCTGCAATTTCTTTTTGCATGTAGAAATGAACAAAAAAGAGATATGGCGGCCTCATTTTGTATGCTAGGGCTAAGAGAGGTGTGGGGGCCCACAAACAACAAATAAAAAATATATTTGTTAAAACTTGCAGGCTCTTTTTTTTTTAAATCACACTCTAGCCATAGGGTCATCTCCACATCCACAGGACATTTCTGCAAAAAAAAATTCAAAAGGGGATGGCTAGGAAACATCACCGAGCCATCCCCGATGTGGGTATGCCTAGAAAAACCCAACGGGCTCATACATAAGGAACATAGATATACACAATTGCAACTTAAAAACAGGAATTAAGTTATAAATAACTCAACATTCATGCATATGCTAAACAAAACTACCATAAATATCTGTCAAACTTGAATGTCATGTTAAATATTCATTGTTCAATATTAAAATAAATTTATAAATTAAAAATATACTAAATATATCCTTAAACCTTATATCATATAATTATAAATTTGAAATATACTAAAAGTCTAAATATAAATCCAAAATCATAAGATATACTAAATTAATTAATATCCTAAATTTATGATTTATATTTTGGCTTTCCCTTAATAAATCCTAAATATAGTGTATATTATAATTTATAAATCATTTCCCATTTTGTTATGATATACGGTTTTTTTAAAGGTTATATCATAAACAAAACTACTATAAATATCTGCACCTTCAGGTTAATCATATACAGTTTTTTTTATTAGTTAGAATATGTAGCCTGTAAGACATAAGTTAATATGAGTCCAAAATTGTTTGTACCATAGTTGGAAGATTTGCCAAGTTTTCGGCGAGTCTTGAAAAATTCGGGAGTTTTTTTGCCCGTCAAGTCTTTATGACTTTAACTCGCCGAGTCTTTCTGCCAAGTCTTCTCAAAAAACTCGCGAGTTTTTGATGAGTTTTCTTTAACAAAGACTCGCCAGATACATAAAAAATGCAAAAAAGATTCGAAAAAGTTGCCGAGTTTTTTGCCGTGTGTTCGCCGAGTTTTTGTTGACTCTCCAATTTTTGGCTTGGCGAGTTTTTTTCTGGGGCGAGTCTTCCAACTATGGTTTGTACATTGATTTAAAAATTATAATAAGGGATTTATAATATATGGTTTAAGTTCGAGTAGCAAGAATATCTGTTATGGGTAATGTATGCAGAAAACATTTTTGGTTTGCTGAGACTGTTTAGGGTTTCAGACTGCAACTCCTTTGTTGTTTGCATCAAAAGTTTAGGCTGTGAATCAAATGAAATGCATTGAAAATGTGAAATGACTGTCACTCAGGGTTTCGGGCACATGTTTTATAGTAAAATATTCCAACAAAATGAGTCAAAAGTTTTGGCCACCTCTGGAATTGTCATGGAAATACCATATCCAGCCTGTAATCACCCAGGTATGCACATCAACTACTCAAAACTAATCCAACCCCAAAAAACATGCCCTACCTAATTCCAGAGATTTCATACCCAAATCCAATTCTAGGGCAAATTGGTATGCAGGATTTTTCTGCCAATTCAGTAACATAGGATTTAGATATAAATATTGCTGGAAAACCATTTTATACAGCCAGGGCTGAATAGAAAGGTTGTGTAGCAAGGCAAACAGATGCATTGTTAAGGACTTAGCAATCAACATGCAAGGTTGGCTGTATGTAGCTTTTAAAATGCAGGCAAAGGCGAACCGAATTCATTCAAATGTTCTACATAAAATTTATGGAAGGAAAAATTTTGCATCCATCAGAGCAAGTACAGAAAAACCTTGAGAATTTGGTGCAACAAGAATAAAAAAGGAGGGCTTTTATTCAAGCTTCATGCCACTACATGTTGCATATGACTATCCAAAGGGGTAACAAGATAAGATATCTAAAATAATGATCCAAAATTGGATCTATGAGTGAAGAGTTCTTGATACTACTACTGTCAGAATTATACTGAATTTGCTACTAGCAACAATAATTGTATAATTGAGTCCTCAGTACTCCATTATAAGGATCAGTATTCAGCAGTACTCCTATAGTGGACATCTTTGGCTGTTGATCCTATAATAAATAATACCTAAGAGTTATATGTATTAAAATGCATATATAATAATTTAATATTTTTTATATATAATTGTTATATATATATATATATATATATAAAGAATTGTTGAATCTAGTCGTATCCAGTTGTATCCATATTAGGGGGTCTTGAAAAATAGCCATATCCATATCACATACCGTATCCCAATCTGCACCCATATCTGTGTCCATGCAACTTTGATTAAAATATATTTTAAAAAAGCATTTCCAATTAGGGCTTTTTCAAAACAAAAAAAATCTTGTGAGTGGGAGGTAGAGGTAATGTGTCATGAAAGTAGATTTGTTGCCATATTCCAACAATAGGAGTGTAAGACAGATTCAGTGGCTGTTACCAAGGTGCTTGAGAATCAAAAGACTAATCAAAAAATAGATTAGTCATTTCTAAAGAATCAACAAATTCAATGACCAAAGAATGGTTTTAAAATATTCTATCTAAGAACAATACAAAAATAATGCAAGAAAGACAAATAACAAAGAATTTTATTTATTCTGTTGATAACTATTGCATTCTGTAGGAAAAGAAACTTTCATATAACTCATTGGACATCGTAGCATACTGATTGGTTCCTAGGATGAAGCTAGGTGCAAATTGGATCTTAGATGCCTAGATTTTATTTTTCTGTTGCCTATTGGTGATGGCTGTTTATGAAGATTTTTGTTCTCCCTGCAACTTCTCCACATCCTGCTTTTAGGACTACTACTACAATGTAACTGAATGATGATGGCTGCAGGAAGGTTTCATCCCCAAAACCTGTTGCCTGTACCCATGGGTTTTCATCCCAAGCACTAAGAAATCTTGTAGCTGAGAAGTTCACATAAAGAAGGTTTTTTGAATTCCAAAATAAGATACCTTCTCATTATCCCAGCACTATCTATGTAATGTCCCCTTCTCAAGCATAATAAATTTGTGAACAATTAGCCTATTTCCCAAGTTTTCCCATAAGCTAATCGATGTGCAAGGGAGAACTCCACCTTTCTTGGCGAGCACAAAATTGATCAGGCAATAGTTTTGTTCATAGCAATGAGTTCAAGTGAGTTTGGTAAGCCTCAAGATGCTTTCAGAATGCAATTCCGTGCTTTTGGGAGCTCTCCACACTTCTTGGAGAAGCATGCTACTTTTAGAATGACACCAAGCTGCTATAGTTCATCGTCCTAAGTCCTCAAGAGCATTATGGTATTGTCAGAAATTCATATTCATCTCATTTTGATGTTTTCACAACATGGGTGAATAACTCAATTATTAAATAGTTATAACATAAGTTGTCCTAAGGAGGATAAATCAAAAAGGCAACTAAGGTATAATTATTTACTGAAAAGTGTTTTAAGTTGTGCCTTCAGGGGGACGCCCAGGCACAAGGGAGATTTTGCTCACATAAAGAGGAAGAGAGAAAAGTATTATTTTATTTCCTCCATTATGTTATAAAAGGAGGTTGTGAGCTCATTGGTCAGGTTAGACATGATATGATGTTGCTTCTGCATTTGACAGAACCTGTATTCATCTTTGATTTTCTTGAGGACGAAAACCCCCTAGCTGGTTAGAGTGATTTCATCCAAGAATCGCCTATGAGTTGAAGTGAAGTTTATCAATCTGATGTTGAAGATAGATATATTTGATGTATTTTGATTTGCCTAATTCTGCGATTCTGTTTGTTGGTGAGTTTGAAGAGTTTTTGGAGTGTTAAAGGGGCCATACCTATGTGATTTTGCTGGTCATACCTTCCTACAGGCCATACCACACCATGTTGCAAGTATAAGTGAATTTGATGCATTATAATTTGCTGTTTTCTTGACATATCATCTGTTGTGGCTAAACATATAGGGTGTGGAAGAATTTGTGACTTCCTTTGGGCCATACTACTTCCAAACTGAGTTGTACATCCTGCTGCTAGGCCGTACAGGTGTAAGAAGGTGCATGGGAAGTTAGAGGGTGAAGCACTCCATTTTTGAAGCCTCTATCACCTTGGTTGGAGGCGTCCCAGGTAATGTTGCTATCTCCAAGTCATTGCCAGGCAGACCTATGAGGTTTTGGTGAGTAATCATGATTTTTATGCTTGCTGATCTAGCTGTACAGGAGCAAATGGTCCTGTTTCAGTTTTGCTCATGACTGGTTAACAATATCAGGTTTATGAGTTATCGTTTTCAGTGTGTTGAGTGTGTGTAGAAGGGGTTTGAAGTGTGTTTTTAGTAGCTTGCAGTTTGGTGGTGTTGGTATGCTTCCAGGGAGTGGTTTTCAGCATGATAACAGTCTGAATCAGACCTGATTGACAAAATGACAGCAGTTGCAAAGTGACATCAGACCTTCATCAGCCTAACAGAGATATACATCATTGAGGGTGGTTGAATACATTGTTTACCTATGCTATATGGCTTCAATTTGAATGTTGCAGAAGTCAAGAGTTATGATCAGAACTTTATATCAGCATATATTAGCAGTCACATTTCCTAATGATTTTTTGTAATGCAATTGATATAATCTTGTAATACCATGGATAGTAGCATCGCCAATGGTTTCATCTTTGCAATTTAACATAATTACACACTCCACTGAATAAGCATAGATAAGGACAGCTTGCCACCTTGTGTGCCTATCTTACTTTTGTAATTGCACACTCCACTTAATAAGCGAGAAATGACTGTACATGTTGTAATTGCACACTCCGTTGAATAAGCAAGAAGTGGTGGTGTTTGTTTACTTCCTGTAATTGCACACTCTGTTGAATAAGCGAGAAGTGACCATGCCTGTTGTAATTACACACTGCTAAATAATTCAAAATTTGGGACATGTATACAGTATATGCGTCTGTGCATGTGCATGCATACATGTGTGTGTGTGTGCGCAATCATGTATGTGAGTGTGTGTGTGTGTACAATCATGCATGTGAGCGCATGTGTGTAATTGTATATAGTATATACATGTGTGTGTGTGTATTTCTCTACTGGATAAACATATACAATTTTATTGCAATCCAAGGAAGCGACTTATATTTCTACAAGCTTGTATCACAACTACCTTTGCAAACTATGAACTTTGTCAAGCATTTTCTTGTTTACCTATGTTGACTAAGACAAGAGTCTAATGAAGCGTCTAAGCAATATCAAGTATGATAATTAACCTAAAGATAATCCAAAATACTTTATATGCACAGAGCATGCTTGGTTAAGGATATCACATGTTAACATAGCCCCTCCAGGCCAGTCAACTGCTGAAACTTAGTAATAAGAACATATTTTTGTTGATCAAATTAGATTACCTACTCATGAATACATTTGAATTAGCTTCATAATATATGTTTGGAATCAATTCATCATATGCATACCCAGGCTTCAGAACTCTGTAAGCTTCCTTGAGATAATCTGGGAAGTCAGTTCCCATCAGCGAGAGGCAGAAGACAGCAACATCAACTGATGACTCGGTCAAAGGGGTCTGCAAAAGACTTGATATATAAATATTGATAATAATAACAGACAACAAATATCACTGCTCAATCATTCTAAAGATTATCTGAATCTCTCTATGAGACAGATATGAGGGCAAACACATTTAGGGTGTCTTCAGCAATGCCAAACATCTCAGTTTATCTAGACTTGAGGAACGAGTCTCCTCGTATATGGGTTTAGAAACAAAGAACTTGAATCAATCACAAGAACAGAAATGAAGAACTTGTCGATCACAAGACCAGAAATGAAGAATGTATACGAAAAAATGAGGCTTGTCACAGTACTTACATGTGCCATATCACAAGCAATCACTGATGGGTCATTGGAAACAAGGTCAATAGAGAAAACCTTGTTCTTGACACATTTTGCTAACCTTGCATCACCTGTGATGTTCAGTGTCAATTACTTCAAGATCCTGAGCTACAAAAATATTATCTGGAGATGTTTGATATTCAAGAATGGGATGAAATCTAAATGACAGATTCTTGAATTAATATTACCTAAACTAATTAAAAGGCCTTGATTGAGTTTATAATAAAACTGCCAATGAAAGTTCTTACCACATCCAAAATCAGCCACAACTAAAGAGAGGCTGTGTTCCTTGAGCCATTTGGTGATAACGTCTACCGGTTGTTGAGGCCAATGAGACATTTGCTCCTGATACCCTGCATGATACTGAATAAAGGAGAGACCCATGCTCAGATTTTTGTACAGCAACATGTTGAAAGAGATCATTTTATTTGCATAGTAAATGTTTATAAATAGCTGCAAAATCTATACAATATAATCACAAATCTTAGCAGCTAGGTCTTATATACAAGTAAATTCACATTTCATAAATGTATTTCTATGTTGCATGATGTTGTCCAGACTATAACAAACCAGCTACGAGCTTGCTGACAAATGTAGAGTGCCATATAAAATAGCTAATACTAGAAACAAAATGGGCAATCCTATTGGACAAAAACTGCTTAATTTTTCTTATTTTGATATATAGATGAAAGTGAGTTAGGTCGCAATTGAATCAGATTCCTCCTTACCCAAAACTTCAGAATCTACGTGTAACTGCATGATTTTGCAGTTACTTCAGCAAGTCATATGTTTTCAGGTTTTGTATGTCTATGAATGCTTTTGGTTCTGATAAAAGGATACAGATATTATTAGTTTACAAGGGAGATTATGCAGCCACATAGCTGCATTGTTGCCCAAACTGTAGAGGTTGCAGCTAAAGTCAAGTTGGATCCTCCAGAAGTTGTCAAAAAGCAGTTCCTATGAAAACAGAAGCAAACCTCACAAATGTTACCATTTTAGGACCTGCGAATGTATGCGTAGGTTTCTAATATGAAGCTTCAAAATAGATCATCCCCTAAACACAGTTATGTTGAGTAAAGTTATCTCATGGGTAATGCAGTAAGAGACCACAATGACAAAAATTGCATACCCTACAACTTCAGTACAACATTTTGTTGTCCATTTTAGCCCGTATGTGTTTTTGTGTTGTCTTGGCCCCTTCTTGTCCCTAGCCTAAGTTATCCCTAGTCATCCATGTCCCCTTACCCATGCTATTTGCATGTCATTATTTATTGTTTCTATGTGTTCATTTTGTTTAAGTTTTACCCCTTTTCCATGTCCTTACAATGTCTTTATTTATTGTTTCTATGTGTTCATTTTGTTTAAGTTTTATCCCTTTTCCATGTCCTTACCCCCTCTTCAGTTTTCTTTTTAACTTATCCCCCTTTTCTTCTTTGTTAAACCATTAAATGTTGATCCAAGACCTATGTTAAAATCTCCAATTTATCTTTCCTAAAACACTTAATGTGACCACCCACCATAAGATCACTCCCTGTGAGCTTAGTATCTCCTAAAAATCGAGCATGATTCTCATCCATGTACAATGTCCACAATTGAACACACAACAGGGCAGCATCCTTTTTATCCTTCCACCACCAAGATAGCATGCATACTCATTCGTTGTTAAGGCTTACCACCTACTAAGTTTTCATCCTAGTTCCCTTGGCAAATTTTTTAAATAAAAAAACCTTTGCCTCATTCTTAAAGTGACTTTCTGAGTTGTTCATATTATTTTGGCTATCTCTGCTCATAGACAACACCCTAACATAGTTTCAAATATTCCAAGAATGAGATAGC
This sequence comes from Sequoia sempervirens, assembly GCA_007258455.2. Lineage (NCBI taxonomy): Eukaryota > Viridiplantae > Streptophyta > Pinopsida > Cupressales > Cupressaceae > Sequoia > Sequoia sempervirens. Next base: position 31,311 of record VDFB02369657.1, on the reverse strand, counting down.
TTTGGGCCCAACTTCTCAAATATTTTTTATTAGGTCCCTAGACAATGCTGCAACAAGATCTTTGTCACTAGGTGGCTAATTTCAAAGGTTTTCCATGGGCGAGCAATTTCAATTTGTGGTTTTTGTTTAGAATTCAAATATTTTCTTGATATCTCTGTAAGTTCTCCTTCATACCCATCCCTCGCATCCATCCAATCCATCCTCATTCATTTCTCTTACCCTTTGAGTCTATTTTTCCATCTAATACCACCTCCATCTCCATTATTGAACTATAGTTTTTGTGTGCCTCCATTTCTCTCTTTGTTTCCCTCAAAACCTTCATCAACCCCTTCTCCATTTTTCTGATTTTCAGGCCTTATACCACCCCTCTCCATTGCCATTAAGCCTGCATTTTCCCATTTAAAACTGAAACTAATTAAATGGCTAAGACAACAAAGAGAATACTTTAACTTAAAAGGAAAGGTTGACAAGAATGAAAAGGTGATAGAAACACAACTTACGAATGGTCCAGCCTCTTGCAAGCTCCACACAAACGCAAAACCTACACACAACAGAACGGGGAAAAAATGTTGGGGTTGTTTCGGGGCTTGCCGCAGTCAAACCCCTGTTTTGGTGTTCCCACCTCCATGAACAGCCAAAATAGCCACGAGATAGAAAATGCGATAAAGAAAGTAATGGAAGAAACTACAACCAAACAATGGTAACAACACTATACTACGAAATCAAATGACAATGCTATATAAAGTTGATATCACCTCCCAAACAAGGTGCCCTCGAGCATGTGAAGGGAGGATGCGAGCTCGGAAGATTTAAGTGCCATCGTTGCTGCAACAACAAGAGTGAAATCCAGCAGAGTAACGCTTTAGAGCTACAACAATGGTGGAGAGTGTTGTGAAAAAGCTCAAGGAGAGTGTAGAAACGTGAAGTGAGAGTGAAGAAGCTTGAAGAAGCCGGAAATTGGAGGAATGAATCCCTGTTTTAGCATGAGTAGCAGCCCAAAAGAGGCATTTGAGGTCAGTCAAGGACTCTTCGTCACCAATGGAGAAGTGTAACGCCTCTACAGATTCCAGAGGCGAGAATCTTGTCATGACAGCAACGCGCTGCACAGACATCCGTGCGCCGCGCTTGCGTCCCTGACAAAAATTCTCCCACCAACACTATAGACAACTGCCAAGTGGGTGGGAATCAAATGGATGAAGTGGAATAGCATCGTTAGGTTTAATTTTTCTAGGGTGAGAGGATGCAAACAGGGAATTTGTGAGGGGTGCAAATTCACTCCATTACATTTTGCCCCCACTTTAGCAAGCATATGTGCTACCAAATGCGAGGTAAAGTAGATCGAAAGAGTTTAGAAATGTATACCTAAACCATCAAGGAAGTAGACCGCAATCTGACCCACCAAAAAGCACAGGAAGAGAAGATGGCTCCACAAGTCCTCGTAGCCAAGGAGAGTTGAACAAAATGTGCCGCAAATCCGCAAACCTACAAAAGGGTGAACAAAAAGGCTTTGTAGGTGCTCGGTGCTACAGAGTTGAACAAAGAGATCTCACAGGATGTAAGTGCTTCATAGGTCCTCGGACTTGCGAAGGAGGTGCCCTTGGGTGCTCGGTCCTGAAGGAAGCTAGATGTAAGAGGCTCCGTACGGTCTGACTAAAAAGCAACTTTATAGGCACACTTACAAAGTGACATGTTAATCCGCAAACAAAACATGTTAAATGTCAAAAGGAAACCATGTAGGCAAACAAGCAGATAGTCACGTAGATAGTCAACAATTTGAAGAGCTTTCAAAGGGGTCCCTTGGGAACCTTTCAAAAGAGAGGGGGGTCCACTCAAGGGACACTTAGTTTGGAAGCAATAACATTTTGAAAAGAGAATATTTTTCGCCAACGATTCTAGCATCAAGGAATCCTTTTGAAAGATTCATTTCATCAAGGAATTCAAAAGAAAGAATGTTTCCTCGCGAGGGCAAGTCAGGATTCAATCTTACGAATCCGAGATGAAAGAAAAATTTGTCTAGGGATCCATGTTGAAGAATGTAATTTTTGAAAAATATTTTGAAAAAAGAAAATAAAGATTTTCAAGAAGAGATTCATTGGCCATCGAATGCATCTTTCGAAAATCGAAGCAATGTGATAGCCCCTCCTTAGGATGGTGCATGCCAAGCACAAAGGCATGCGACATCCTAAGGAGATAAAAGTAAGAATGAAAGTGATGTTGTGGCCTACGGAACATAACGAGATGTAACCGTGGTAATGTTGTTGCACACGCGAGGGACAAAACATGAGCACCACAACATCACAAAGCAAGCAAAGAAGAGAGAAAGATTACAAAAAAAGGAGACACCGTGACATAACAAACAAGAGACAGAGGGATCTAATATTTCGGGGTCAAAGTTGCTCATAAATATAGATAGATAGATATAATAATATGAACTGTCATCAACCTCCTACTATATTAGATCATGAAGGTCACGTGAAAACAAAATGAAAATAAAAAAAATTGGGTCAACATGGAAGGGAGGCCTAAATGCCTGCAACACTTTGCATCGTCCCCAATTGTCGTAAATCAATACACGACAAAGAGAAGAATGATATGACAAACAGAGGAAGTTTTACGACACAAAAACACTCCTATATCCAAGCACCTACGAGGGTGATAAGGGTCATCTAGGAACATATAAAACAAGCACGGGGGAACACAACACACACACACAATCTAATCTACAGGTAAAAAAGAGGTGCCCCCTAGTCCTCATCAACCAAGAGGTCGTCGTTCTCTCAATCTAGATCACTGTAAGGGGAGGGCGGATGAGCCTGCAAGGGCGGAATATCAAGGGGGGTGCCCTCCAATCCTCCTGCAACAAGAGCCAAGGAAGAAGGCCCTTCAAGGCCTTCTCCACTCAATTCCTGTTAGTTGAACGTCAGTGATCTCGTAAAGATTGCCGATAGAGCCAAGACCTCATCCACAGAGTTGAACATACACTTTACAAGGGTGCCATGTGTCAACTCAGCAGGTTATGGAGGTGGCACCCGAGATCCACTGCTAGCCTCACCAAAAGATTCGGGAGCAATGACAAACTTCAGGGACGTCGGGGATGCCTCCGTCACTAGGACAACGTAGGTCAACGCAAACTAACCTCCAAAGAAGGTGAACCCTTCTTCCAACCTCCATTGCAAGCATGGTCGTCCTACATCTTTCACTTCATCAGAGGATCAAGATCCCCATAGATGAAGTAGAAGGCGAGGAGGAAGAGGAGAAAACTGCGGTGGACACCACTAAGGTATTTGGCATGTCCACAAGTTTCAAAAAGGGCGGGATGTCCAAAAGGGACATTAGAAGGGGAGGCTCAATCGAAGGAACAATAAATACCTGCACCCTCTTCGGGTGAGGATTGTTCACGCTCGCAGGGGGAGCCGAGAGCAAGGCTGAGGTGGAGTGAACTAAAGCAAAAAGAGTGGAAGAGGACACAACAAAAGATGTAGAAGCCGGAGTTGTTGGTTCCCCTTCCTTCTTCTACAAGGCGGCTTGGTCAGTGACCAGAGCCTTCCTCTGATGCTTGCGCTCATGAGCAAGGTGGTTTCTACGATTTCAGGAGCAAGAGGTTGCAGCTTGAGAAGGGATGGAAGACTCTTGTTCAGCCATCAAAGTATCCATCACAGTTGTTTCCGGCGGAGGGAGGGACTCCTGGACGGGAACGGGAGGAAGAGATGGAGAGGAAGATGCAACAACAGCGGGGGAAGCAGGTTCGAGCGCCTCAGCTGCAGACCTCTTCCCATTCACTACCTTAGAGGTAAGAGTAGTAGGAGGCTGCGGAGGCTGAGATGTAGGAGATGCTCCACGAGGACCCTTCCCCTTATTGTACAAAACGAGTCGAGGCACTGTGGGTAAGATAGGAAGTTCAAATGCCTGACGCTTAGCCTTCCGCCAAGCGGGCACCATCGGAATCCCTAAGAGACACATAGGAGAGGAAGTCGAAGGTGTCACAGCTAAACAAGAGGAAGAGGCAGGTGGAACAACAGAGGAGGACGAAGGGCCTTGAGCGCAGGCAGGTTCCCATTCCCCTTTTGAGAGGAAGAGGTAGCCTGCTACTATGCTACAGGCTGGGTCATTTTCGACTGCCCCTTGCCCCCGGTCTTATACTTAACATAATTCCGATAAAGCAAGTTCGTTCTGGGAGGAAGTGGACCAACCGGGGCAAGCCAAAAATGATCCAAGGAATAACCCCCACAGGATACCAATTGCTAATATCCAGTGTTGTGCACAAGATGCACGACACCTTCATGAGAGAATTTCAAGCACTTATGAATTATGGAAGTGACCCCGTTCATGGAAGCTAGCCAGGGGATGCCAAAAATCACCCTGAACAAGTCAAATCCTAGAATAACATCGAAAGTAGTATCCACAACCCTAGGTTCCACTAGGACGGAAAGAGTTATGGAGCCATACGGAGTGAGAGAAAGGCTGTCATGAGTACATATAGTAGTTTTCGTCTTCTCATATTCCTCCCTCTGCAATGAATAAAGCCACAAAGTCTCCTCCGTAATAACATTCACTCGACTTGCGGGTCAAGTAGGATTCCTGTCACAATGTTTCCATTGAGGCGAGCGGGAATATATAGGGGAGAGGCTTTGTTATTCATGGGTGTCTTGTGATGTAAAAATAACATTTGGTAAACCAATCACGGGTTGAGGGGAGGACTAGGAGTAAATGAGACCACATTTACGTACGTCGAGGGCTTAGGAGAAGCATCAGAAGGATCAATAATTAAGTTCGTAGAGTGAGATGAAAACGGGTTTGTATAAATCTACAACTCACTATTCGCCTTAACCATTGACTTATTTGCATTCTGCTTCTTACCGTTGAGACGGATGGTACCGTTGTCGATGTGGTCCTGTATCTCATGATGCAGGCACATACAACATTCAATATCATGCCCGTGGACACAATGGTATTAGCAGAACGTGTTTCCATCATACCAGTCGGGATAAGGCTCTCTTAGAGTTCGAGGATCTTCTAATGTTATAATCTTATCCTTCAACAACTTCTACAGAATAGAAGAAGAAGATTCAGATAACTTAGTAAATTGTCTGTTGCACTTGAGGCCTCGATCATTAGTTGCAGCGATTTCACTTACAACAGATTTACCTTTTCCTAAGATTGATACTATAGATCTTCCTTCGGGACAGGAGCGCGAGGAAGATCCTCCGAACTGAACAACCGTCTACTAGTACTCCCACAACGCAGCACATAGATGTGCGAAAGAAGGATATTTCATTAAGGAAAATTTCTCCTGCCAAGATCATTGTAGGTTGTCTATGAATACCTCTTGCACGTCTGAGTTGGGCAACGGGTATGAGATTTGAGAAAAGAGTGCTCGGTATCACACAATGAAGTAAGTGATCTTCCCGTGCTCTCCCTGCATCGGACGAGATCCGAGAAGGTCATCTTCGGACCGATGTTAGCCTGGAACTGCTGAAGAAACTGATTTACAATTTGGTTGAATGAAAATATAGAATTATCAAGCAAGGAACAGTACCACTCTAGTGCTATATCCTTGGGAGATAGAGGGAAGAGATTGGCCATCACAATGTCATGGTTAAAGAAATCCATACACATCATGTTAAAAGCTAACACGTGTGTTTGAGGATCTCCTTTACCACCATATTTCTAAAACTTAGGAATTTCCTAGTGTTCCACGAGGACGCGCCCCCCCCCAAAAAACCTTTCGTTTCCTAGACAGACACGTCTCAGAGACTTGGGGACTTGGGGGGGACGTCCCCCCAGTAGCCCACCACCAACGCCACCATCCCACCACCAGTGTTGTGTCTCCAAGACTCTGCTAGGACTTTGAGGACAATGTCTAGGGGACTCCTAGTTGTCTCCAAGATGTATAATTCTTATACTTATACATCTTTTTATTACTATTTTTTCAAGTACTATATGTATTTCAGCACCTTGTTTCCCCCCTCACCGCTATCCCCTCGCTGCCCCCACCACCCCCAATCTTAGACCCCCTATCCCCGCGTCCCCGAATACGTCCCCTACCATCCCCCCGTCCCGGTCCCCAAAACCCCATGGAACGCTGGAATTTCCATCCCCTAAGGGAATGGAGTGTTCAAAATTGTCACCGACAAAGGGCTATGTTGGAAGAAGGATTGAAAGATGGGCTGGACAGAGGACTAAGACAAATTCGCCAACTAGTTTTGCATTTGACCCATATTCTATAGGAGAGCATTCAAAATAGGGTCAGAAGATGACAAAGGACCAGTGGAACCTCCACCAGAACCACCGCCACCAAAACCACCTCTAGAACCACTGTCGAAACCACCGTTAGGGCCACCAACGTGGCCTCTGCCAAAACCACCACCGTAGCCACCGCCAGACATGCCAAAACCACCAGCCCCCATTCCACCAGAGATTCTACTACCAAAGGCAGGGTTGCCCCCAGGAGGAAGAAACTCAAATCCTAGAGGTACCCTACTTGCTTTGACAGTAGGGGGGGATCAGGAGCGAAGATGTTACTGAAAGGGCCCATTTCAACCATGCATTCTAACGTCATGGGCATCGAAACACAAATCTGTCTTTCATAGGTGTCATGCTCATGACTTCGGGTAATGCTTGACCGAGGGTTGTAAGAGGGGGCATATGTTTGCACTAAGTTGGTAATGCCACGAAGAAACTCTATGCCTATCCAATCTTTGCCTAACATATACCTGATCTCATTTGCAACCCTTGCGGGCCTAGCCATGCTTTGGTCTTTCTCTAAATGATTTGTAAGATCCAATAGCCTCTTATCTAGAGCCATGAGATGCTCTGTAGGAATAGGGACGGCTTCATTCTCGTCCAAAGGCAGAGGTGAAGGAGAAGCAAGAGGCGTAGGGGTGTGAGTGGTTTCATTGAAGTAACTGGTCTCAGTCGCCAATACCATCTCCTGAGAGGCAAGAGCCGAAGTGACCCTCATAAAGTCCATTCCTAGGTGTCGATGTCGCGCACTCCTAACTACGTATCTAGAGGTTGTAGACTGAGTTGTGAAGCTCATTAAGCTTCACAATGTGCAAGCTCACAACCCACACAAGCACGAGGAAGAGAACCTCAACACAAAGAAACGGATATTATAAGGTTCATTTCAGGTTCACCAAAATGTAGAGGGGGACCGAACGCTTAGGACCCCAGGTCACTAGAAGGTCTAGAACGATCAGCTGCCCTGATCTACCTCACGCTAAGGATTGTTTAAGGAAAGTTTAGTGTTTCAGGAGGGTGAAAAGGAAGGGCAATTATCCTTTTGTCAACCCAAGAGGTTTAGAGAACCATATGAGCTAATTCCCGAGATCCGATAGCTCTCTTCCAGAGGACCCCAGCGCAAAAGACAGACAACAGTGCAGCGTGCTAGTGTCTCGGTCAGGCGCTAGCATCTGTACAAATAGAGTATAAAATATAGTTAAGACTAATAGAGTTTTAGCTAATCTACCTGGTAAATGTGATTCTAAGCAATAACGCAAAATTGGAACTAATTAAATGGCTAAGACAACAAGGAGAATACTTTAACTTAAAAGGAGAGGTTGACAAGAATGAAAAGGTGATAGAAACACAACTTACAAATGGTCTAGCCTCCCGCAAGCTCCACACGAACGCAAAACCTACACACAGCAAAATGGGGAAAAATGTTGGGGCTATTTCGGGGCTTGCTGCAGTCAAACCCCCGTTTCAGTGTTCCCACCTCCACGGACAGCCAAAATAGCCACGAGATAGAAAATACGATAAAGAAAGTAATGGAAGAAAGTACAACCAAGCAATAGTAACAACACTATACTGCGAAATCAAATGACAATGCTATGTAAAGTTGATATCACCTCCCAAACAAGGTGCCCTCGAGGTGCCCTCGAGCACGTGAAGGGAGATGCGAGCTCGCAAGCTTGTAAGTGCCACCGTTGCCGCAACAACAATGGTGGAGAGTGCTGTGAAAAAGCTCAAGAAGTGTGTAGAAACGTGAAGTGAAAGTGAAGAAGCTTGAAGGAGCCCGAATTTGGAGGAATGAATCCCTGTTTTAGCATGAATAGCAGCCCAAAAGAGCCGTTTGAGGTTGATCAAGGGCGCAAGGGTGTTACTCTTTGTTGCTAATGAAGAAGTGTAATGCCTCTACAAATTTCAAAGGCATGAATCCTGTCAAGACGGCAGCGCACCGTGCAGACGTCCACACGCTACACTTGCATCCCCAACAAAAATTCCCCCATCGACACTAAAGACAGCTGCCAAGTGGGTGGGAATCAGATGGATGAAGTGGAATAGCATCGCCGGTTTAATTTTTCTAAGGTGAGGGGATGCAAATAGGGGAATTTGCGAGGGGTGCAAATTAACTCCATTACAGAAAGTATCCCTCAAAAGTGATGAAGAAGATTTCCTGAAAGTTGCAAGTAATAGTCTAACAAGGTCAAACACACCCTAGGGGGTCAAAGCCACATTGTTGGTTGTCTGACAGGATCAAGGCCACCTAGTAGGCTGCAAGTTCTTGATTTGAAACCCTAAACAAATGATTTTCAGTTCTAGCTTTCTGCTACATGTCAATGGCAGTCTTTGGGACTCACATATGATCAAAAATCAACCTTTTATCAAGTGAAAGTGGTCTATTTCTTGCAATTTATTTATCTTTTTCTATCATTCAAGAACAAAAAGTTGGTTGTTAATTTTGGCACTTACCTTGTAAGTTAAAAGCTAAGACTCTTGGGACACTCTTACATGCTATTACCAACCATCTCTATCAATATATAGATCCTATCTATCCATTTACTAGGTGAAACCATTCCATTATTCCAAGTTGTGATGTTAATTTCAATTATCTGTATCAAGGCCTTGTGAATTTGAATGAAATTACATATGCTTTGCTACTCCTTGAGAGATGTACATTTCTAAGCATGGAACCTCTGTTAAGAATCTTCGTGACAAGTTTTAGGGCCCCACCTGCTTCCTAGACAAGGCTGCCCCCTATGGGAAATGCTGTCATAGTGGGTTTCAAAGTAGGAAAATGTTGTCATGTTGATCATTAGATCTTGGGTGGCCTTGGTGTATGCCCTTTTATTTTATTTTTTTATTTATTTTTTTAAAATAAAAAAATCTGGATTTTTAGTGGTGGTGAGTGAATATTTCAGATTCCTCAGAATATTCCGGCGAAAAATATTTTTCTAGCGAGTTTTACCAAGGACAGGCGCTTTTTCCCAACAAACAAAATATTCTAGCGAATATTCTACTGACGTCAGTAGTATGGCATGTACCTATGGCCCCTTCAAGACCCCTTTGTGTCCTAAAGGGAGTATTTTTTTTCTTTTGGCCATAACTTGGGTGTATGATGTTGGTTTTTGATGAACGAGATATTGTCGAAAAGTTGGTTCCTCCAGCTTTCTAGTGGTGTGGGTCTCATCACCTTTTTTTTTTGCTGGTGCATTCTACAACCTGTTGAATTCAAAGGTGCTATTTTCAGTCTCAAGCTCGTAACTTTTGACCAGTTTCTTCATTTTTCATGATTCTAGCGGCATTGGAACTGTCTTTCAGAGGTCTTCATTTCCATCTATGCACTTTTTCTAGATTGATCTTCAAGTACATTTTATTCATGTTTTGTGTTTTCACACTCTGGTGAATTAGTTGGATGTCTTGGCTCCTAGAAACTTTTCGTTTGCCTGGGATGACTCGTTTTTGTCTGTTCTCTATGTTTCCAATATTCTGTCCTATTTGGGCATTGTAGACATCTTTTCATACACATTCTTTTTTGTAGACGCACTGAGATAAATTGCCATTCTGGTGTATAAGTTTTGGGGATTTTGCACATCCTGTCATGCCTTTTGTACTCGCACTATAATATAAAGTGCCATGGGGGGGTTGATGTTTGCCTTTGGTTTGCCATCACACCTTTGTCAAGTGAGTGTTCCTTCCATGACAAGGAATCTCAGTGATTCTTGCCTCATGTGTGTGTCTTAGTTTGCACACCCTTTTATTTGTAGGTTGTTTCTCCTACATGCACTTCTTGGTTTCACTTAGTTTCAACGTACCTGTCTTGTACTTATGGGGGGGTTTATATTGTTGGTGTTAATGCTTCTTTGGTTTCACAGTTTGAGTAATCTATGTATCTAGTTCTTGTTCATATGTACTTTTAGATGCAGCATACATCAACGGTTGGTTACATGCATTTCAGCGAGTTGGAGCTTTTACATATGGACACTCTTGCATTCATGTTTCTAGAGGTGACCTTCCATTTTCATTTGATCAGAGACTACTGGGTACCTGTATTTTAAACTTGCATCTTGCTTGTTGAGGAGTGTCGTTTTTGGTCACTCATACAATTTCATGTATTGTTTGAGTTCTAGATGCTTGTCTTTGTTTGCCATCTGATTCGAGTAGTGTCGTTGGGGACACTCATACATATTATTGTCTCTCTCGTGATCAGTGTTCTTTAGACTATTGGTACCTATATTGTCGACTTGCATCTTGCATGTTGAGTAGTGTCGTTAGGGTCACTCATGTAAATTCATGTACCACCTGTATCTTTGACCTTCAAATTTTTGCCTTTGTTTGCCATCTGATTCCAGTAGTGTCATTGGGGGAACTCATGGAGTATAGTCTCCTTGATCTTGACATTTGTACCTTCGATTTCTAGATGCTTTGCCTTTGTTTGCCATCTGATTCGAGTAGTGTCATTGAGGCACTCATGTAGATTCTTATTATCTTGATCCTGATCATCATTTGTTTCAGAGGAGGTTCTTCATTTTAGCACTATATCAGTCATCATTCGACAGCAGTCTCCAGCTTCGTGCTTTAGTGATGTTCTACATGTTCCTTTCTTGTTTGGGACATTGTTTGGTTGGAGGCTTCTCAATCCTTCACACCTTGATCTGGAGACTTTTTCAATCCTTCATTCACCTTTCTCTTTTTTGGAGAGGAGTTTTCTCCCACAATGGTTTTCTCCTTTTCTCCAGTTGTGAGAGATCTTTTGTTTATACATGGGTACCTCACCAAGCCTTGTTTGTCGAGACCCATAATGCATTCTCTTTTTAGGGTTTTTAGCTACTCCCTAAGTTCATCTTAAGGGGGGTGTTAGAGTAATCATGCATTAGTTAATAATTAATTACTCTTTAATGGATTATTAGTCTAATTTATTCTCATGCACTTAAGCTAAACTCAGGAGTGCTTTTATGCTTTAAGGTTTTGCTCCTATATAGCACTAAACCCTCATTGTAATTATCTCTCGAGCTTTCATATCTTTTGATAGTCTCTTGCTTTTGTAGTTTTTTCTTGTTTGAGGAATATTGCACATATTGTTTGCAGATCTCTTGCGTGGAAGGTGTATTTGTTTGTTGTTTGATCCTGTGGCTCGTCGTTTTGTGGTTTTTCACAATTCTAACAAGAATAATTAGCATCAACACTATAGTTTGAAAAGAAATACCTGTGAGGAATAGATGTTCAATAGAAAGCATCAAGTTCCTAGAGCAAATTTAGAAAATGCACTAGTAGTCATAGCACACATTGGCATGATAATCCAAGTTTTCAACTATCTAGATTATACTTATTTGAGTAGAGAATCCAAAAAAAAGTTATGGCCACAACCATAGTTCATAAACTCAAACTCGGCAAAAAACTTGGCAGCCCCAAATTCAACTCAGACTCGGTGACTCAGCTAAACTCTATAACTTATAAAAAATTTAAAATACTTAAATTCCTTAAAAAAATATAAATCAGTCCCCAGATACTTGTATGTGCAAAAAAATCTTCACTCAACAAGTAGAAAACCCTAGGTGCCTGAACATAGAAGAAACTTGGCAACATAATACATTCAAAAACACAGTGAAAAGACCACAAAACCGTGCGTTTTCAGCATTTTTTGCATGTTTTTTCGATATATTTTTCCAACATGATAGTCATCCTGCATTCGACAGTCAATTTGCTCAAAAATAAAACCACAAAAAACAGTGTCGCAAGTTCCCACCCAAGTAAATTGTTTTTATTTTTTTGCTTGTGAGTAATCACCAAGTCTACAATCTATGGCCACAACTGCTGTAGACCATAAAAGATTGTTAATGCAGTATACTTTTAAATGCCCTTTCCTCATTTTCTAGGTTATGTATCTTATGTTTGGTGTAGAGAACCTCAAGTTCTAAAATGCTTTGATATTAGATGAAGAAAAACGACTATGCAGCCATCACCACTTCACTTGATGACTTTATACCTGATGAGCAACAACCTCATTTGATCACGATAAGGCAAACCAAAGCACATTAGCCTCACCAAGAACTGACCAAGCTTTATCAAATGAGGGAATTAGAGAAATTACATCATAAGCACGTCAAATGCAACAGTTGTTTTCCAGCCTAAGATATATTTTCTTGGGAATAATCCATCTTCCAACGGAGAGGAAACTTAAGTGTAGGGTTTCAAATCATGATAAAATAAAGGCGTATTATCCATGGGAAAATATCAATTTCGGCAGTCAAATCACATCAGATGCTTCTAATTTCCAGAATTTCATACAGATGTTTAAGCTAAAATTTTAGATACCACAAGCCTTTATGCTTTATAGCCTTTCAGGTTTGACAAGAAAATGCAGGTGTTATTAGTCTGTAAGAAGACTGCAAAGCCACATGCCATAGATTGCAAAAATTAGAAGCTTACCTACAAAATCTTTGCTGTATATGCCGTTAGTCTATAGAGTCTATCTTGTACTGTATTTATAATGTTCACATGGGCCTCATTCATTGGACAGAGACCCATTTCAATAGAGCATATATAATAGTAATAATAATCTCTTTCCAAGTAGAACAGTATTGTTTGAGCATTAAGTAAATTGTCACAACTGTTAAGAAGAGGTCAACGTATTTTTTGAGTCAGCTGTCTGACGACCAGGTACTGGTATTGAGGGTGGACATTGGTCAAATATCCATAAAATAGAACTTGAATTTACCGAAAGAACTGATGGGGATTCTGAACTTTGAAACAAATGTTTGCAAACTAAACTATAAACATTGGAACTCTTATTCTGCATCAAGGTAACGGTCAGGTGCCTAAATGTATAAAATGATGAAATATGTGGAAATAATTGATTCACCTCTGTGAAAACAGGTGCTAGTTCAATTTCTTATGATCTAACCCAACGAAGCATGAAAAACCAAAAATGATATAAAAAAACAGTAATTATAACAATAGATTAGAATTTAAAACAAAAAATTAAAAAAAATGATGAAAGCAAGATAGACCGTTTATGTTACCACATTAAATAAAGAAGGATCATTCTTGAATAGATCATATGCCTCGCTGCCTCTGCACAAAAGAAACACCATAATTTAAATTAAGGAAATATAAGCATTTAACTGTTTTAAGAACTTCATTGCTCAACTGATTAAAATGCTAAGAAGAATAAAGGAGCCAAAAAATTTGCAATGAATTGTCAAAACCATTTGATAAAGTCGCTTAAGAAATGGAAAGGAACATATCAGCACCACTGCCTATTACACCATTCATGAATATCAAGAATATCCATGTTGATGTCCTAATCCAAATATTTTGAGTTACCATCAGATTCTTGGCCAACCTAAATAACATAAAAAGATGCCATACATTTGTTCAGTTCAGGTGCTTGTTGTACCTGCAAGTGTAAAGCTTCTCATTCAACATTCGAAAATGTCCCCCTGCCAATCTTGCTCGCATCTGCACAGCCATTATATAATTTTACTGACCTCAAATGAAAAATGCATGTGTTCTAGAAGCTAATAAATGCACATTATTCATTATTTAAACCCCCAAAATATACAGTAAATGCTGGACTGAAATTGAACGGTTAACATAAAATTACCAAATAATTCCTTCAGAAGAATGAGAATATCCACACTGAATTTGTTTGGAAGTGAGAAAACAAATGCAAGCACATCCCAAAGCATGAATTCAGAGTTAGGCAATGGATTGGTAAATTGCAGAATTACACAAGCTGGAATCAGCATGAACCTTTTATATGGGTGCTTTCTTCCACAAGTACATTTGTATCAAAATGTTATATAATTGTTTTCCATATTATTTTGAAAAACTACAATATTTCAAAATAAAAAATGTCTGTGCATTATTATAAGTTCTTTTTCTACTGCTGATAGAAATTCTAATGCTCTAAATATCCTTCAAAGGGAAAATAAATCGTTTCTGTGTGCTCAAGACCTTAAAAATTCAAAATAACTAGAATAAAAACAGTCAAAACGAGATTGAATGGATTAATCTTTATGTTGACTTTCTACGCATAGTTTTCAATTCTAGAAAATGGACCATAAGTTCTTTGCATTTTGTCTTCTGAATCTAAGTAGCCGGTTCGGGTTCGGGTTCGGGTTCGGGTTCGCGGGTTCGGTTCGCCGGTTCGGCAAAATTTTTTGGGGGGTGGGTTCGGTTCGTCTTGGGTTCGTTAGTACAAATTACAAAAAAATGTATAAAATATATATATATATATATATATGCAGCCTAGAAGCATGAATAGTATATTTATATGTATATACATGTGTGCTTATATACATGCATAGATATATTTATGTATGTATATGGTATTTATATGTATATACATGTGTGCTTATATTAATTTGGTTGTATCTGACTATGTACTATTTACTTATCAGCTTGTGGGTAGGTTTAAGGAGACAGTTATTAATAGTGTTGATGGTTGTGTCCTGCTTGTCAACCATCAGGTTCTTTAAATAGGTTTTTCTTAGTCAGGGAAAGTAGTCTGATCCTTGGCTGGTCATCTCTGGTATATTTCTAAGTAAGAACTTCATATGAATAAAGATATACTTCTTTTAGTCTACCTAGTATTCATTGCTGTTTATGTTCATTACTATTAAGTACTAGTCTTATCAGATATAGGAGTAAAGAACAGTGGTGTAAGAACTGACATTGTAGTTTCTGTAAATTCTGAACTGAGGGAAAAACTAAACTGAAATATGATATTCTGTTGTTTTTGTTTTAATTTTCAATATTGGAATATGAAAATTCCAGAACACCCAAAATCCAAGAAAAAATCATATTGCACTTCAAAAGCATTATTAAGCAACATAAACATAAAGGAAACT
The DNA here is from genome assembly GCA_007258455.2 of Sequoia sempervirens. Classification (NCBI taxonomy): domain Eukaryota; kingdom Viridiplantae; phylum Streptophyta; class Pinopsida; order Cupressales; family Cupressaceae; genus Sequoia; species Sequoia sempervirens. Next base: position 16,234 of record VDFB02369657.1, on the reverse strand, counting down.
CTTTGGAGAAGAGATGTGTGTTAGCTGAGGGCTAGCTGAGGGCTTATATTCTCAGTTGTATCACAAGCTGATAAGTAAATAGTACTCAGCCTCTTGGAATGAAAATGCTTGTTTGCAAAACAAATGAATGAAAATGAGGCAGTTTAGGTGTTTAACATGTTTTAGAGGTCACTTTTAGGGTTCCCATGGGCGTGGGTCAAAGTCAAAGGGAAGGAAACATTAAAAAAAACAAAAAAAAATCACTTTTTGCCGCCCAGACGCCCGGGTTCTGCTTGGGTTCGCCTTGGGTTCGCCCGGGTTCTGCTCGGGTTCGCCCGGGTTCTTCACCGGCGAACCAAGGCCCAAATGCAAGGACCCTGGCCGAACCAGCAGAAGGACCGGACCAGGACCCGGACCCAGGGCGAACCCGGACCAGGACCCGGGCCAGAACCTGAAGAACCGGCTACATAGTTCTGAATATATAGCTACAATTCTAACATGAAATAGATGAAAATATTTAAAGTTATTTGCTGTGGCCAACATCATAGTACTTGCTGGGACTCAAGCGTCAAAATCTGAAATGTGCTGGACTGTCTAGACTCGCACATCCAAGTCTTCAATATTCCACACAAGATATTTGCTATTTTTTTGATTTTAGGGTTTTGATTTTTGCCCTAATTTTCTGGTTTTCAAATCTGATTTAAAACCCTAGTTTCTGCAATTCTGATTTTCTGTTTCAGACTTAATCAAACACTTATAACAGCCATTTAACATGCCATAAACATCATAACAATCATGCCAATACATGTGCCAAAGTCATAGTTGAATTACACAATGATTCAATACCAAAATGTTATCAAAATGATGGGAAACTCAGATTGGAAGTCTGCTGTTACAACTTCAGAAATATAAAGTCTTCAAATACAATCAATATTAAGGCCAAACATGCCCAGCTACGACCTGCTATAAACCCTAAATTTTATACATACCAAATTTCATACAAATTTGACCTCTAAATGATGAAAAAAGACCTCCAAGGTGTGGCGCTCAATCTAGGGTTTGAAACCCTATGGCAATGAATCTCCACAACACCAAAAAGGCTGAATCAAGTAGACGCACAGGTCTGCAATATTTGTTGTTCAATGATGCCAAATGAATGCAACTGAACCCCCAAATCGTGTCCCAAAGGTTGGCACCCAGATTTAGGGTTTGAACCCTCAAAAAGGTATGCAAATGTGCCCTCTAAAACGACTCAGAAAACTGCTGTTGATAACTTGCACAAATTTGAAAGTGAATCTCCCAAGAATGAAGATGCCAATGAACACAAATCTGCCCTAGTTCAATCTGCAGAGATAATTGCTTATAACAACCCCTCAAATCTTTACAAAATTCGCCAAATCAGCACAATTGTGAACCCTAGATGGATCCACCTCGAATGGCAATGGGTTTTTGTCCACTACCACTTATTCCTCTAAGGGTTTTCGTCCTCAGAAGAGCTGAACCTGTAAACACAAGCTCTCCAAAATTCTTTGATAGAAAATACCAAAACCAAGATGTCCAAATGACTTGCTCTCATATCTTTTTAAAGGCCCGACTGAATCTTCTATAGTAATCCAATGTAACCTTCTCAAACTTCTAGAAGAACACTTTATTTAATAAAGTGACTTTATAGTATTTAATAAAGTCTTTATAATATTTAATAAAGTGACTTTATAATATTTATTATTTTGTATTTGTCACTTTAACTAAATTAATTAAATAAAGTTATCCTTTTGATATTTATTTAAAATAGATAACTTTAAAATAATTAATTTAATTATTATTTCCTTCTAACTCCATTATTTAGCTTATGAGAATAAAATAAGCTAAATATCAATATTTGCTATTCCTCAAAAGAATGGGGACATTACAGTCCTCCCTTACCAAAGATTGCTTGTCCCAAGCAGTCGATACCTGAATGCCCAATACCAACTTCCAGGATCCTATATCAATCTCCGAAATCTACAAACTCTACTATCTGAAACACTATGCTACAAGAGATCTGTAAATAGCATCTCCTTATCTCTCCTCAATAGTAATACAATAATTCTCAACATGTAATCAGCAAACTCACCATCACATACCTTAGTCTTCACAGAAGACCACTACGCTACTCCGATTATCATGTTCCCCAAATTCTCATAAGGACGATGACTCATGATTGGAAGTGAAAACATCATGCAACATGTAAAACCATCTACTTCATCATGCACAAAACAAACCTCCATCCCTGTGGTAATCACCGTCTTTGGTACACTATCAATCAAAACTCTCAAGACAATCTTTCGTCCATCTATCGTGAACTCCCAACTCCGCATAAGTAGTACCCATGTTTGGAAATGTATGCATTATGCAAGGGTAACTCAATGTAACACAATCTCCATCATGACAATAAGCCTTAGGTGAAATCAAAACATTAAATTCCATGTGTCCTTCGAATAATGATGATCTCATGAAGCAAGGAATAATAAAACCATTATGCAATGTCAAACGTCCTGTGTACCTTGCATCTATCATCCCTATTTCATACCTAGCCATGAAAAATTGGAGATCAACAAGATAAAGCCTCTTACCAATGATATCCCCTTAAAGTATTTCAATCACCATTTGACTACCAATATCATGTGAAGATATTGCATCGCTGTTTGTAATCATGAAATCAACATTTGCATCATACTTGTCAATGGTAGCTCCATAAATATCATGCACATCCACATTTATGATGTAAGCCTTCAAATGGCTCTTTGAAAGAGGTGACACCAAAACCTCATGAAGCAAGCTATGTAAACACTCAAGGAATTCTGAATCATACCTCAAACCTGATTGCTCCACTTGCTTAGCCACCATACAAGGCTCATTCCTCATATGCCACATGCTTTGAATCTTCTTTGCCTCTGCCATGCCATGTTGTACTAACTTGGTTTTCTTGTGTCTTGGACACACAAATAAGACCTCATGTTTGTCTCCCAAATGAATGCCAACAATAGAAGAAGACTTTTACTATCATCCTCATGAGTAGGAGCTGCCAACTCAAGATTATGCAAAAACCAAAGACTGTTGTTCCAAATCAGAAAATCAGAACAGCTATCGTACCTTTCCATAGTGTCTTCACTCACCTCAAACATCTTCTTCCTCCTTGTTGCATCAAGTCTTGATCTAACATGAGTCTCCCAAGGGAAATCACAAGCCTCAAGGCTGATCCTCATGGCTGTTATATCATGATGATATAAAGATAAGGGACTGCTGTCATACATAAGAAAATCAGTCCTTACCTTATGCCCAAGTGCAATGTCTTCCTCAATCTCAATCATCTCCCTCTCCATGAGTGGATGGATATAAACAAGTCCTGGTCCACGAGACGTCTCCAACTGAAAATAAAGTGTACCATGTGTCACAAACTCTATCCGATGGTTACAAACTGAATCTTCATGTGTATGTGTCTCTTCTAACTTCATCATAGGCCCCTTCAAGTCCTTCCTCCATGTCTCCACATTTTGCCACCTTCATGTTGCATTGTTTTTCATCGAATGTCGCTGACATAGAAGTCTGAAATTCTGCTATGTATGATGATGAGTGTACCATGCTCAACTCCTCACAAAGCTTATCCACCTCACCTTCTTTTATTCTCAAGGCATCAAAATATATCTCACCAAGTGTGAGGAGATGATCTCTATCTGCAAGTAAGTGTAGGTAGTTTGATTTCACTACCACCAAGGTCTGCTTGAGTTTGTGCAAGTCGGCAAGAGATAGACCTCCCTCAAAACCGTCATGATTTCCTAGAGCTTTCCAACACAAACTTGCCATCACCTTCTAAACATGATCAAAATGGGTTAGAGTTGTGAAACCATACTTTCGTTTACTCTTAGTGGACCTTCCAAAGGATGTGACTTAGGAGACCCAACACTTCCATGCAAAATTTCTGATTGGTCTTCATAATCATGCACCTCCAAATCAGCTTCCTTCTTGGCCTCTTCTCCATTACATCCATGTGTAAAAACTAGGTTATCATCATGCTCTATCAAAAGGTCACCACCAACGTAATCATGATCTTCCTCAATGGCTGATCTAGAAAGTGTATATATAGCTATTGAAAAGATAATTGATATTCATAATTGCATGATTACAAAAGGAGATGAAGGCTCCTTATATAGAAAATTACAAGACGATGTTTCTAAAAATAAACAATCGTTAACTAAAGCGAACTAAAAAAGAAATAAAAAATATGCTAAAACAACTAAAGCGTAAACAAAAGTTACTAAAAAACAGTGAACCCCGGGGACGCGACCCCCCCCCCAAAGCCCTAGTGTTTCCGGAACGAGGTCCCAGAGACGTGGGGACGGCGTTCCCAAGTCTCTGGTAGCGCCACAGTTTTTTTCCCTCACCACCGCAGACGCAGAAACGTCCCGGCATCTCCGAGACACCGAGGGAGATGCCTGGGAGTCCCTCAAGTGTCTCGAGGATGCCCAAGCGTCCCCCGCAGCGGCCACATTAAAAAGTCCGTTTTAAAAAAAAATTAACACATTTTTTAATTATTTTATTGGTTCTATTTGAACCCTAAGGGCATGTGGGGCCCATCTACACTCTTCCATGCCTTCAAAAGGCCCTCCAATCTTCATTTTTATTCACATTTGCATTTCTACTTGTTTGCTACAGCAAGAAGAAGAGTGAAGAGTTGAGGAAAGAGTGATTGGAGGAGTGTCAAGAAGCAAGAAGAGGAAGAGGAGGAAGATTGTTCACCTTGTTGAAGAGATTTTTCAAGCAAAAGGTAGGGTTCTTAACAGATTTTTTATTTTATTTTTTGATTTTCAATGTTTTTCATTTCTTCTTGTTTCATTTTCTTATTTCGTTTCTTGTTGTTCCATTTTCTAAATTAATTTAGATTGTTTTGCAATTTAAAATTTGTTAAAAAATTTAAAATATAGAGTTTTATGTTTTTAATTTTAAAGTAGGGCATAGGCTGAAACTATGTGTCTATTGAATTTTTTTTTCATTTTGTGAACTGCAGTGTCAAAATGAGCTCCTGCAGTCATGAAATGAGTGAGGATGAGATGGAAACTCATTCTCATAGTGCAAGCTAATTAAAATATGAACTTGAGCATGAGGATGAGCCCAATTAGGGGGGTGAGCATGGGTCAAATCCGGAAGGGCAAACTAGTTCCATAGCTAGTGCACCAGTTGCTACTGATTGCCCCTCCCATCTTTTAGCAAAGTGGGCTAAGGGTCTTTATAATCCCAAATCTTCTCTCAAACAATTTGCAACAAGAATAACAGCCCCAACGTCATCAGGTGGTGGTACGAGGAAATGGAAATGCAACATTTGTGGTGATGATTGGTTTGGGAGCATCACCACAGTTAATGCAAACTTCCTCTTTTGGCCAGGAAAAGGTGTGGAGCATGTGACTTTTTGAAGGACCCTAAAAATCTGAAATTCAGAATTGAGTTCAACAAGCTTTGGGGTGTTCCAGATAACGTGGGAATTCCAATGCCTACTAGTTTGTCTGGTAGGCAACATATTTAGACTATTCAGCAAATTCAGGAGCAGCAAATACAGAGGCAGCCACATATTTCTACTCCTGCATCGCATTAGAGAACAGGAACATTGTCAGGGTTAGTCTCAGGACCTTCATCCACTTATAGCACTATAGCTAAATCACAACAGGGCAAGGGGAAACGCAAGATGCAAAGTCAACCTAACCCCATAGCTGATTTGTTTAATGTGCACTTGAGGGATTAGATAGATGATTCCATTGGTAGGTTCTTTTTGCCAATGGAATCCCATTTCATGTAGCTCAATCTCCTTATTATAAGGAAATGATGTCGATGGTGGCGAAGGGAGGACCATCATATGTGCCACCAGGTGAGCACAAATTGAGGACCACGATCTTGGACAACAACTATGTCAAGATCAATTCATTGATGGAGATGATGAGGGCATGTTGGGAGGAGTCTGGATGCAGCATAGTTATGGATGGGTGGACAGACATTAGGCATTGTCCACTCATCAATGTCATAGTTACATGCTCAGAGGGCCCATTCTTTCTAAGGGTGGTTGATTGTTTAGGGCATCGAAAAGATGCTGATTTCAGTTTGAGATCCTTCAGGCAGCTATTGAGGAGATTGGGCCACAAAATGTGGTCCAAATAGTGACAAATGCAGCACATGTGTGCAGAGTTGCAAGGAGGCTTATTGAAGCAGCATACAGACATATTTGGTGGACTCCATGTGTGCATGCCATGAACAATGCACTCAAGGACATGGGGAAGATTGAGTGGATTAGAGGAGTGGTCAGCAATGCTAGAGATGTGTAGATGTATATCTGCAACCACCACACTTCACATGCCATCTACAGGAGGTTCGTGAAGGAGTTCTTGAAACCAATTGAGACTAGATATGCATCCTATTTCATTCTTTTGGAGAGAATGCTTGAGTCGCAAGAGCCACTGCAACTCACAGTTATGACGCAAGAATGGAATCGATGGGATGGTGCCAGGGCAGAGCAGGGGAAGAGGGTGAAGGAGATAGTGAAGAGTGATGCATTTTGGAATGATGCAAAATATAGTCACCATCATTAAACCAGTTGTCCAGGTCATCAGATATGGGGATGGGGATGCACCTAACCTTGGAGAGGTGTATGAGTGCATTAATTCTATGCTTGGCCAGATGAGGGTAGTTGTGCGAGAGAAGGACCCCACTTTAGCATTCTACAATGTTTCCATTCAGCCTATTATTCAGCGCAGATGGGACAGCCTAAACACTCCTTTACACATGGTTGCTTATGCATTGAATCCGAAGTGGTACATGCCTAGGCCTAGTAGAGTTACACCGATTCAGGATGATGAGGTGAAGGAAGGGTTCTTCAAGTGCATTGATAGGATGTATGATGTTGAAGCTACTGGCAACATTCGCACTGAGTGGACGAAATTTGCTACTCTTAGGAGTTATAAGGCTGCGGCAAAGGCAGACATAAGAACTATGGCACAGGAGGATCTGATTTTGTGGTGGACTTGTCATGGACCGAAATCATTGACTACCACACTAGCCATTCGTTTGTTGTCTCAGGTTTCTAGTTCTTCAACTTCTGAGAGGAACTGGTCTACTTATAGCTTCATCCACTCTCTTAAGAGGAATGGACTTACCTCTAGGAGAGCAGAAAAGCTAGTGGTTGTACATAGTGCCTTGCGTATCACTGACCATAGGACACGTGTGTACAAGGAGAGCCCAGCAGCACAATGGGATGTAGAGCCAAAGGAGATATCATAGATTGATGAGGATGAGGATGCTTCATATTTAGGGCTCGTTGGTGTTCCTTTGGCGGATCTTGACCTTGGGGAGTCCAGTGGTTCCAGTGATGAGGAGTTTGCCGACCTCCCGAGGGATGATTAGAGGCCTCTGCCTCCTTCACTACATTTTGACATTTTGATTTTGTACTTGTTTTGATATCATGCTACTCATTGTAATCATCTTTATGATCAAATATTTTTGATATCATCTAATAGAAATCTTCCATTTGCCGATTCGACAATTGTTACATTGTAGTATTGAGCATTACTATTCTAATTTCTAATTAGTAATTCCGAATTCGATATTGAAAACTTCAATGTTCAATGTTCAACGTTCAAGTATTTACTATTTAGTATCTCAATTCGGCATTTGCAATTTTGCTATTTTACTTCTTAATAGTCTTATACATCTTTTCATAACTAGCATTTTAAGTACCATATGTATAGTATATAGTATATACACCCCCTCCGTCCACCCCCCTGCCGTCCCAAAATTGAGGCCCCTTTGTCCCCTCGTCCTGGAAACCTGTCCCCCCATTTTGGCATCCCCCCATCCCCGACACCGGTGTAACATAGCTGAAAAAATGACTAAGTTAACTAAAGACTAACTAAAGCTAAGATGACCATTAATATTACATTTAATATTTGAATACCCTCCCTTAATGGTCATCCTACAAACATAAATCAAGTTTATTCATAATATTCTAGAAGCATATCATCGGTGACTGATAACTGGAGAAGCATAACTGCCTCGTGATTATAGATCATTTCCCACATAACAATCAAATCAAGGCACCGACACTCAAATTGTGAGCTTCCTCCGCTTCCAGGTAATATAACTTTTCCCATTGAACCTCTGCGTACTTTCCAACATGACGTTGGACAAAGCAGCCATCCCTCTCATTTTCCAATGCACAAAAAATGAGGTAACCCTGTGATCAGTTGGCAAAACTCACGATTTTTCAAAAATTGTCTAAAAAGGAGGCTAAAAAATTGTAAGATTTTTCCAAAAAAACCTTTGAAAACTCTTAAAAAGAAAGATTTTTTCAAAAAAAATCATCAAAAAACTTTAGCAAAAATTTTATAGAAAAAATTTTCAAAAACTCTTTTAGCAAATTTTTCAAAAAATATTTCAAAAAACTTTTTGAAGAATTTTTATTTTTCCTAGAAAAATTCTAACAAAACTGGCTCAAAAAACAACCCGTCAGGCTACCATGAAAACTGGAAAAATCTGCCCACGAACAGTGAAGAACACAATTTTACACAATCGCCCAGAAAAGAGATTAAAAACACCAAGAACTAAACCCTAGGTCGGATTCAAGATCAAAATAATGCCTAGAAAAATCAACAAAGCCATCCAAAAAAAAGAAGAGCCCATGACTCCTCAAGAAATCTGCATGAAAATTTCAGCCACAAAAAAAGTCCAAATCTATCACAAAACCCTAGAGGATTCACAAAATCTGCAGGAAACCCTGGCAAAAACATCTTCAGCTCACGAAATTCAAAAAACCCTTTGTCTATTCAGAAACCCGTCAAAAATATGACACACTCCCTTGACGCGTGCAGGAAATCATCACACAGAGCCACAAAAAGAAATCCGCGCCAAAAATAAAATGGAAATGCCAAAGGTCGCTCGGCTAGGAGGACAAAATGCCATGAAAATGACACAACAATTCTATAGGAAATCTAATCACGAACCAGCAAAAAAAACGTGCACAAAAAGAATGATGAAGATGGCACCAAAAACACATAGGAAAAAACCCATGCCTCAAAAAAAGGTCACTGGAAATTGCAATATGCAAAAAATGACGCCCACAAATCCGTTGTCGCACTTAGAAATCTGCCAAACAAATCAGAAGAAAAGCGCGTGAAGAAAAGACCCAGTGGCACGAAATATTTAGGGCAGAAATTGTGAGCAAAACTAATGTGATTTTCTTTAGAAGATCCATCGAAAAAACACCTAATAAATCCACGCAATTTTCAATAAAAAACCGCGCCTAGAAAAAGTGAAAAATCTTCTGCAACAAAATTGTGATTTCTCCTTCAGAAAACCACAAAAAATCTTCACAAAATCTTCAGAAAAAATCCGCCTCAAAGAAAAAAAAAAACCAGCGATTTGAGAAAACCTACGATTGTCCCTCTAAAAGCCCTCGAAAATTCTTTGCAACTTCAAAAAAAAAAATTCTTCATTAAAAAACCTACCACATAAACCCTACAAAAATTGGCTTCAAAAAACCCTTTGATTTTTAATAAATGGGCTCACAAAAATAACCTTAAAAAATTTCTTCGATTTAAACCAAAAAAAAAAATATCGGCAAAACAACATTTAAGAAATTTCTAAAACTAATCAGGTTCGAGCCTGAACTCTGATACCATGAAAAATAATTGATATTCATAATTGCATGATTACAAAAGGAGATGAAAGCTCTTTATATAGAAAATTACAAAACAATGTTTCTAAAAAGAAACAATCGTTAACTGAAGCAAACTAAAACATAAATCAGAAAGATGCTAAACCAACTAAAGTGTAAATAGAAGTTACTAAAAAATCAACTAAGTTAACTAAAGACTAACTAAAGCTAAGACGACCATTAATATTACATTTAATATTTTAATAGCTATGACCTCCTTAACCACCAAGTGATCCTCCACATCTTGCAATGTCAAGTCAGTCTTATCCAAACCTCTTTGTTCACCACATACTGAAATTTCTGAATTGCCATCATATGTATGAAAAACATCCATCTCAAGGACACCCAAACCACAATTTGATTCCTTGCAATTACTATGTAAAGTTGGTGAGACAATGCTATGCTCAAGTAATGGATCATCAAAAGAATTCATACCTTCATGTAGCTGTTCAATCGCTGCTGGTTTGGCAAACTTCATAACAGCATACCCTTCAACCTCATTGTTATCATGAAAACTTATGTGTCCCTTGCTTGTGGACGACACATGAAGTGATCATTCTTTGTTCATGTCATTATTCTACTGAAGTGAACTTGTGAGCATGGCTTTGTCTTCTCTAGGGCTTCCACATGTGTGACTAGGTGTCCAAACACCTTGGCATGTGAAACAACGTTGTTCTCTCCTCAATTGGTTTTTGCTCTTCCTAGGTTCACCTGTAGGCTACAAATCACAAGAAAGAAATTCTTCTTTCTTTCTTTCCTCCTTTTCTTTTTTCCCTATACTGGTAAAAAATTTACCTTAGTGTCCAATTTTTGAATCCAAGCTCTAGCCATACACTTGGATGATCCATCAAAACTAGATAGGGTTAGACATCCCAACCTCTTCTGCAACCCATAATTTTGCTTTCCTTGAATTTGCTTTTGCTTGGGCTTCGTCCGCTTGGTGACCTCCAAGTAGTCCCTGAAAGAGATGGCTGATTGAAAATCAAGTCCCAAAGCTTGATACTTTGCTAATATTTCAGCATCCTCATTATCTTCTTTAGGTTCCTCTTGTGTAGGCTCATCCTCTTGTATGAAAGCAAGCATGAATGGTCTGGATTGTGATGAACCCATGGATTTGCTAGTAGAATGTTCATTGTTTTCTGCAGCTTTGCGACTGTCCTCTCTTTCCACATGCACCATGTTTCTTTCAATTGTTGTATTGTGAGCCATCTAACTTAAATACAGATTGGTGTTTTGTAGTTGTCTTAGCATTTCTGCAGACATATGTTTTCTTGATGATGGTTGTTGATCGCTGCTTGCCATTATTTTGTTTTGTTTTTCCAAGTTATGACCACCCTTTCCACACATGCAATCAACCCAAACAGGCTGCCAAGTCTTGCAGCTCGAATACCACTGTAATATCCCACACAAGATATTTGCTATTTTTCTCATTTTAGGGTTTTTATTTTTGCCCTAATTTTCTGATTTTCAAATCTGATTTAAAAACCTAGTTTCTGCAATTCTGATTTTCTGTTTCAGACTTAATCAAACACTTATAACAGCCATTTAACATGCTAAAAACATCATAACAATCATGCCAATACATGTGCCAAAGTCATAGTTGAATTACACAATGATTCAACACCAAAATGTTATAAAAATGATGGGAAACTCAAATTGGAAGTCTGCTGTTACAACTTTAGAAATATAAAGTCTTCAAATACAATCAATATTAATGCCAAACATGCCCAGCTATGACCTGCTATAAACCCTAAGTTTTATACATATCAAAATTCATGCAAATTTGACCTCCGAATTACGAAAATAGACCTCCAAGGTGTGGCGCTCAAACTAGGGTTTGAAACCCTGTGGCAATGAATCTCCACAGCACCAAAAAGGCTGAATCAAGTAGGCACACAGGTCTGCAATATTTGCTGCTCAATGATGCCAAATAAATACAAATGAACCCCCAAATCGTGTCCCAAAGGTTGGTGCCCAGATTTAGGGTTTGAACCCTCAAAAAAGTATGCAAATGTGCCCTCCAAAATGACTCAAAAAACTGCTGTTGATAACTTGCACGAATCTGAAAGTGAATCGCCCAAGAATGAAGATGCCAATGAACACAAATCTGCCCTAGTTCAATCTGTAGAGATAATTGCTTATAACAGCCCCTCAAATCTTTACAAAATTCACCAAATCAGCACAATTGTGAACCCTAGATGGATCCACCTCAAATAGCAATGGGTTTTCATCCACTACCACTTATTCCTCTAAAGGTTTTTGTCCTCAAAAGAGTTGAACCTGTAAACACAAGCTCTCCAAAATTCTTTGATAGAAAATACCAAAACCAAGATGTCCAAATGACTTGATCTCATCTCTTTTTAAAGGCTCAACTGAATCTTCTACAGGAATCCAATGTAACCTCCTCAAGCTTCTAGAAGAACACTTTATTTAATAAAGTGACTTTATAATATTTTTTATTTTTTATTTGTCACTTTAACTAAATTAATTAAATAAAGTTATCTTTTTGATATTTATTTAAAATAGACAGCTTTAAAATAATTAATTTAATTATTATTCCCTTATAACTACATTACTTAGCTTATATTTGCCATTCCTCAGAAAAATGGGGACATTACAAAGTCTCTACCAAGTCTAGCGAAAAACTTACCTAGTTTCAAGGATGGGCTCTCCTGTGTTGTAATTTAAAAAAAAATCCCAACACTAAAACATTTAAAAGATTCTTTTTTTTTTGGCTCATTTAACCTTCCAAAGGTGCAAATCAAGCTAAGAGGAGTGGTTGGAAAGCCTTTTTGAAGATTGAATCAAGTTTGGAGTGCATTTGTGTAATTATATTTTTTCTCTTGTTGAGTTCTGAGTCCAAATCAAAAAATGTGGGCTGCCAAGTTTGAGTTTTCCAACTATGGCCTACATCTTTCCAGTCTTCATGATGCCATCCTCCATTGTTCATAGATACTCAAATTTTAAGATTTTTATGCCTTAAAGCTAATATAATAAGAAAATTTTGTCCTAAAATTGGGGTATTGAATATCTCCCAATGGCATCATCCATGTCATGCCCTACCCCCACCCCCTGCCTCGCCAAATACCTGATTGCAGCCTTTAAAAATCATGATCAGCAACTACGCAATTTAAAGATAGTGCCCATCTCCAATGCAATTGATCTAGTAATAAAGTGGCACTAGCAAATTTACTTATTTAAAATTAAATTATTATTCTCCAAATGCAGCGATAAAGGGTTGTAACTATTGCAAAGGCAATAGAGGTGAAGAGGTGTGACTACCTCAAACTTGAGATATAAAAGGGAGAACATTTCATTTAAAAAGGACATCCATAAAATCAATTGGGGATAGAACATTATGTGACTTTGCAAGTAAATTAAATTATGTTCTCAAGAGCATAGTTGGAAGACTCACCCCCGAAAAAAACTTGCCAAGCCAAAAATTGGAGAGTCAACAAAAACTTGACGAAAACTCATTAAAAACTTGGCAAATTTTTTGTGTTTTTCGCATTTTTTATGTATCTGACGAGACTTTTGTAAAGACTTGTGAGTTTTTGCCAAAAACTCGCGAGTTTTTGGAAAAGGCTCAGCAGGAAGACTCAGCGAGTTAAAGTCATAAAGACTCGTCGGGGAAACAAGTCTTCCAACTATGCTCAAGAGTATCGATGATGTGAGAAATGCTGTGACTCTTCCATAAAGAAGATATATATATATATGTACATGGAGATCATTCCATGAAGGCAAGGAAGCAGAAAAAAACCAATCAATTCATAATTCAATCATCAAATCATTCAAGCATAAAATCATTCAATCATCAAATCATTCAAGCATAAAATCATTCAAACATTAACTTGTCAATCCATCAAGAAATATCAATCAGCAAAAGCAATCAGCAATAATCTAGCAAATTCATCAAGCAATCAATTTTGAATTTGAGGAAGTGTCTTGCAAATAGGAAGAATGAAACCCCTTCCAAGTTCACAAGAAATCTAAGGAAAACCCTTATTGCTCTTGTTAGTTATAGGATCAGATTTAACATAAAGCAGAAAATGCAACACATGAACAATAAACACAGCACTTTTACCCTGGGAAAAACCCTCCTACTCGAGGGAGAAAAACCCAGCAAAATATATCTCCAATATATTGAATGAATAAGAGCAGAAATCTGCTTACAAGTCTGGCCTTACTCAAAGTTGAATTATTACAATGAATAATAGCATCACTCCTTGATGCAAAGATACAAATGAATATGATCCTCCTTGAAATTGATCTGCTGCTACCAAATGATGATCTGCTGCTAAGGTGCGAACTTGAAGTTATTGAAATTGATGATAAAATGACAAGTCTTCTCCTTGCTTATATACAATGATAGGTGACCTTTCCACTAGGTCGGCCCCCTTAGGAAATAAAGAATATAAAATACTGTTTGTTACAAGAAGGCCGACCTGCCTTAGCCAAAGGAAGAATAGCTCCTGAAGCTACCAAACACTAACAGCTCTTATCAAGTTTGGATGAAAACCCAAATCTTGATCAAGTAAGACGAAAACCCTCCAAGATGAACTAAGAGTTGGAAGGACGAAAACCCTTTCATGTTCTTGGTAAGTTAAGAACGAAAACCCTTGATATTGCCACTATTGGGTTAGGGACAAAAAATCTAATTCAGCAGATTTGTAAGTATTTCCAAAGAATTCACAATATGATTGATTTTGAGAATTGTGCTATGATTTATTGATTTAAATATTATCATAAATTCTTAATTGTTGATTAAGCTATTATCATTTTGAATAAATATTATTGTTTTAAGGCAAAAAAAATCAGGAATATCCCAAAAAAGGATATTACAATTGGTATCAAAGCATTGATCTTGCCAACTTGAGGATCTAAAAAGTAGTATATGCAATTGGGCCAAAGAGATCAATGAGCCTCGATAAGAGAAAGGAGAAAACTAAAGGCAACTAGCAACCCAATTAAAGGTAATAAAATGGGTGATCGTGAGGTAAATCAAGAAAATAAATTGAAGGCTTATATAGAGCAAAAAGAACAAACAACACAATTGCTTCTCCAAACACTTCAAAACGTGAATAATACAATCAATGCTCTTAGGTCTACCCAAACCAATGGAACAAAGGTCAATTCAAACCATTTCGAGAATAACAATAGGACTCCACTGAGATCATCGCCTAGAGTAACATTGCCTACATTCCTACCTAGAGAGGAGCAGTCACAAGAAGAAGAAGAACCCAACATGGCAGCAAGTGACTTTGATAAACGCGTAGAAGCATATTCAAGAATTGAACCTAACCTTAGAAGACAAATTCCATTTAGAGAATATTATAATGCAAGATCAAGAAATACCTCAAGAGGAGAAAGAAGGCAGCCCAACAAAGATTTACGGCAAAGATTAAGTAAGATGATTCTCACTTTAGATGGGTCAAGGAAGGTCATTGCACGAGCATGGGTCCAAAAACTAGATACCTATCTTTCTCTTAGTATCATGATGGAAGACAAAGCCATTGAATTTTCCATTCTTCACTTAGACGGAACAGCACATGAATGGTGGCATCACGGGCTAGTTACACAAGGGCATCATCTAATTGTAACATACACTAACTTCACACAAACACTCATAGAAAGATTTGATAGAAAAAACCCAGAGATACATTTTAAGGAATTATCACAACTAAGGCAACAAGGTACAATAGAAGAATATGTAGCAAAATTTCAAAGAATCTCAGTTATGGTACCAGATATTACCAGAAAAAAGGCTTAAGTTTTTATTTTCAAAGGACTTTCAAAATCACTTAGGTGATTGGTCTGAGCTTTTGAATCATCATCTCTTCAAGATATTATTCGAAGATCTTTAAATTTGGAAGACACCACACCTAAAAACAGAACCTATCCCAAGAATATACCATTAGGGTCGCATGAGCAACCCTTTTACAAAGATAATTTGCAACCACAGGCATTACCTCCTCAATCTAACAAAGTGGAAGCATCCAAGAGCGAGCTTCGAAGGAAGAAATCATGTTTTAATTGTAGGGGACCATGGGAGCCGAGTCATAGATGTTCTGGGAAGGGACAAGTGCACCACATAGAAGCAATGACAGATGAAGAATCAAAGGAAGAAGAACTAAATCTAAATGGAAGATGAGGAAACAAGAAGTAAAGTTCGCAAGGGGAACTTTGGCAACACTTTCAAGGGCACCCAAGTATCGTCCTTTTCGAATTCATGGTGTTTTACAAGCTAAAAACTTTGAGGGGTTCAAGGTAGTTATGGCTGATGAGCACACTACCCCTTGTACACAAAGGATTCAACAACTGGACATCCCTTTAGGAAAACACCAAATAAGTGAAGATTTCTATGTGGTAGGCATGGGTGATGGATGAGGTTTTGGACATTCAATGGTTACATTCTTTAGGAAGATATTATCAAGATTGTTAAAAGATGGAACTATGTTTCCAACACAATGGCAAGGAAGTGATTCTACAAGGTCTATCAAATGGATCTCCAAGGGTTGTGACAGC
>VDFB02369656.1:0-20413 GCA_007258455.2 Sequoia sempervirens | reverse complement strand
TCAACAATATATCTTCCATATTTTTTAAAAGCTCCTTTTCTTTCAAATATAGCCTACAATCCATACCCAAGGTGCAAAATTCTTCGTTCAGAATCCTTAGCTCTTCTTCAATTTTCCTTTTTTTTCAAAGTTTTTTTTGAAATGATCTTTATTCCAAGAGTTTAGATGTTGCTTAATTAGTTTCAGCTTCGATACCAAAATTAAAATTTTTGAACCATCCAAGATGGGTTCGTTCCACCATTGGCTTATGAGATCTTGGAAATTAGGATCTTTAAACCACATGCATTCAAATTTAAAAGGACATCTAGCCGAGATTTTTTGAAGAATTGGAGATGATCTCAACCTAAGAATGGGATAATATTGATTTCCACATAAAAGGGGAACACACCTATATCTCCTTTGAATAGGAATCTATCCAACTTTTTAGTAATGCTATAGAAACCCTGATGCCTATTTGACCAAGTATACCACCCACTGGAAATAAAAATGTCAATCAATAAATTCCTCTCTATGAACAATTTGAAGTCAATCTGAGATTGAAGCTTCCTTCCCACACTACCACCAATTAAAATGAACATAGAGCCTGAGTTGTTGTGGACGAAGTCTAAATCCTTCCAGACCTCCTTTTGAATGCATGTGTTAGGGCCATATAAATTCACTAAAAGGAAGCACAAATTCGAGGAGTAACTTTTAACCCTACAGGCTATCCACCTTTTACTTGAAGATATTTTTTCAATTGACACTCTTTGAGGGCACCAAAGAGTGATGAGGCATCTATCCTAGCCCTCAAAAAATACTGGAAACAACTTCCAAGATCTCAACCTTTTAGCAAAGTTATCCAATGCCTCTACTTGAATAAGTTTGGTTTCCTGAAGAAGACAAATTTCAGCTTGAGACATCTCCAATTGATGCCTGATTAGGCATTTTCGATTAGGGGTTCTAAGGCCCCTAACATTCCATGTTAATATTTTCATCTTTCTCCAGGAAGGGGTTCACCCTTCCCTACTTTTAACATTTCTATGATATTTTTTTCTCTACATGCTTCACCATCAAGTTTGAGCTTTTTCCAAATTAGGGATTCTTCCCCGCCCTTTCATTTCCCCACAATTTGGGGATAGCCTTGTAGTT
Organism: Sequoia sempervirens; assembly: GCA_007258455.2. Taxonomy (NCBI): domain Eukaryota; kingdom Viridiplantae; phylum Streptophyta; class Pinopsida; order Cupressales; family Cupressaceae; genus Sequoia; species Sequoia sempervirens. Next base: position 19,285 of record VDFB02369656.1, on the reverse strand, counting down.
TCTTTTTGGTTGATGCCTAATTTTTCTTGATCCATTAGTTGGGTGGGCAGATTTCAGGCTTTGAATAATAGCTCCACATCTTCCACTTACGAGCTGGCTTCCCAAACTTCATTAGTATTTGGATCTTCCCCAATTTCACATAATGATGTTTCTTTTGCCTCATGTGCTAGTTCCACCAATCTTTACTGGCCTCCACTAGTGAATTGAGAGCATCCATCCTCATATTGTTTCCAATCAGATCTATGACTTATATCAACTTGGAATCTAAAGCTTTATTCACTTCTAATGAGGACTTACCCTGATCATCGGGGTGATATTGCTGAGGTTCAGATGCCTCTCACTCTTCTAGGTCTATCCACAGACCAAAGTCCTTATCCAGATATGGAATCGATACATTGTCATTCTTTTCTCTTGGATCAGTATTGCTGGTTTTCTCTGAATGAGGATCATAGGCCATGGGTTAGCGCAAGGTACCCCAGTCTATAATGATCTCAATTTCTTTCCAATAAGGGCTATGTGGTTTGCTTTCTACATAAATTCTTACATATGTACTGATGCCATCTTGATTTATCCTTTCTTCCACACACACATTTTCCCAGATGGTTACCAATTGCTTCTAGAGTATCTAGCTACCAAAACTCCAAGGGGAAGATTAGGTAACTTGTACCAGTCATGTATCCATTCCATTTTGTGTCGGAGGGGATTGAACCCAACTTCCCATTTGCGGATGATAATATTAAATAATATTAATTATTAATGATAAATAATATATTATATATTATTAATAGTATATAATATATAATATATTAATAGTAATATATTATTAATTATAAAATATTAAATATAATTAATAATTAATTAATATTATTTAATAATCATTAAATAATTTAAGTATATTATATATTGACTGGGATGATAGTTACAAAATAATATCCTTGTGGCTAATGGATAAGAATAGTTCAAGAAGTATGCAGGATAAATTCAATTATATTTATTATAAAACTAAATTTTGGAAAAGTAATTAAAAAGGTAAAAGAGTTGTCGATGGGTCCATATGAGACAGCTACCTAAATCAATGGTTAGTGTGTATTGTTTAAGTCCAACCTTTTTTGGATGTGTGAATAGAATTATATACGCCACATACAATTTGTATATAGATGGGATAAAACTTACATAAACTAATATGATGAAATACACTATTCTTCCATGTTAAAGATATCCCATTTATAATTTTAAACTTACCATTATTAAATGCTTTGATATTTGTTTATTTAGTTTATCTTATTTAGTTTATCTTAAAATTTGAGAAGAAATGATTTATGCATGTTCTTGGTAGTCATTAGATCACAATCTTTATATATTTTTACTAGTATTTATGAGTTGGTGTATTAAGATAAGACTATTTTGAAATTAAATGATCTTTTTCTTTATGCTTCATTCTTTTATTAAAATAGAAAGAATAAAAGTAATAGTTTTAGGCTGTTTTATTCATTGTTGTAAAATTTAGTTTTTAGATTGATCCTTAAATTGGTAAGGTATTTGTCTTCATCTAAGGTTTTGTTTGTAACTTTGAAGTGGAGATACAATATTATTCTAGTTTTAAGAAGACATTCAATTGATATTTTTTACGCATATGCTTAAAGAAGAGTATACTAAAATGAACTTAAATGTCACTAAAGATTTTATTTTTTATTTTTAAATGTACTTCAAAGCTTCCTTTCTTTTCTCTATGTAACAAATGTCATCACATTTTTTTTTAATGTCCATAAAAAACTAAAAATAATAATCAATTGGTTGTTTTCTTCTTTTGCATGTAATATAATATTGTTTAATTGGTTGTTTTCTTCTTTCCCACACAACATAATGGTCTCCAATTGGTTGAAAATGGTCTCTAGTAATATGATCTACATGGTATTTCTCTAAGATTATTTTTTAGAAAAATTTATAAGCTTGCAAAGTATTTGACTTCACCTAAGGTTTTGCATCCCACTTCTATTTTGAGATGCCATATTACTCCTATTTTAGATAAGACTTTTAATTGGTTTTTTGTACATACCTGAAAAAGAGTACACTTAAAGGAACTTAAACGTTATAATTAGAAAAAGAAAAATATTCCTAATAATTTTTAATAAAAATAAAATTTTCTTAATATAGCAATGAAATTATACAATACACATTTTATTTTTATTTTGGGCCTACAGTGACTTGGTTGTCTTTAATTCATCAAGTTCTAGTATATAAGGTAACATATTTTATGTAGAAATTAGAAAATAACTTTATCCTACTCATACTTACCACCATTCATCTCTACAATCTAAATTAAAACTCCACATCTAGTCTTTCATCACCCTAGCTCAAATCCATTGGTGCAAATTGATCTAGATCATTAATGTGGTAGCAACTTTGAGCCTAAAACCTTCACATTTAAATTTCTTAATTTGGGCCCATGGTCCCCTCCCTTATGTACCATTATGTGTAGACTAAAGTATAACTTATTTCAAATTGCATGCTAGGGTGTTTAATTAAAATATTAGCCCTAATTTAGAAAGGATCATATGGGAATTCATTGAGCACATCTAGAATTTAATTGCAAAAGTTGAAAATGATTATATCAACATTGAATCATCATCCTAGGAGGATAATATACACACTTGCTTGGTGTTCTCAACCTTGGTTCACTATAATTAGACTAGTGTAAGAATGGGTCTAACTAAGTAGAGAACTCAACCTTTGTAATTCAGAAAATTCCCCAAAGGTGCTTGTAAAAATCATAAATCCTTAATTTAGATTATATCAAAAAATCAAAGAAAGCAAGTTTCAAGTATCAAAATCATGTTAGTTCATTTATGTGGGTACACCAATTAAGCTTCATAAGGGCACAACTTAGTTTCACAATCATAAATATGAACTAAGCAAAACATTATCAATTTATATATTTTGAGACACTTATTAGATTGGGGCCTAAAAATTTTCACTATGGTGAATAGATTCCTAGCATCTTCAACATCATTTTATTAATTTTTTTTAAATCTATGTAAATTTGAATTTGAATTCATTTAATTCTATATTGAATTCAATATTTATTCCAATCTCCACTCTTAAATATAAATTTGTTTTTAATTAATTGTAATAATTATTTAAAATGTCAAGTTATGGCTAAACCTTAATGTTGAATTGTCTAAATTACATGTTATGATTGAAGTTTATAGAAGAAAAGTAGAGCCCAACACTTCTTGCAAGGATGGAATGGGAATATTACTAGTATGTAAGTTCAATATTAAAGGAATAATTCATTCATGATGGGAAATGGATTTAAATGTTATTTTGTATCAATTGTTGTTGATGGGAATAGGTCCTCTAGTGGGCTTGAGGAATTTTTTAGGATTTTTCCTCTTCTAATCCTATATATTAGGTCAAAGAAGGGTATAAATTAGAAGTCTTTATTGATAGTTGAGAAATTGTGCTTGACTAAATAAGTGAGAATGTTATTGAGCATATAGAGTATCAATACAAAATGGATTTCATAGGCATGCTTAATTATTTATTTGTCTTTTAGAGCTACATGAATTGGTATCATCTAATTGGAATCCATTTCTTACATATCCAATTTATTATTATTATTATTATTATTATTATTATTATATATATATCTTTGGAGGATAGAGAGGATATCCTTATTTAAGGGTTGTGGTTTGGGATTGAACAATTCCCCTCATTTTTAAGTCTTGGTATAAAGGATTCAATCTCTTGTTTAAATTTTTTAAGATTTCTCCCGTTTGGATGTAGATGTTAAATTATCTACCCATACATTTTTGGATGTCTTCCTTGTTGGATAGTATAAGTAACATGCTAAAAAAATCTATTTATGTCTTCATAATAAAGTGTAGGCACCCTATATGTGTTTACATAATTGTTGAAATATGTTTTTCTAAGGGTTTTCAATATGAAATTTTCTTGTAGCTATGCGATACTAAATGAATGAACTATCTTGATTGTGAAAGGAAGGATTTTAGGTGTTGGAATTTTTATGGAGTAAAATACTTTTTTGACAATAAGTTTCATGCAAAAAAAGATGTAAGAAGGGAAAGTGTCTTTGTGGAAGAATGTTAAACTAAAGCATCATGCTAAGGGGTTCTTAACTTTAGAAATGAATCCCTCATAAGGTGAGGGTGGAGGATGAGGAACAACACTTGGTAAAAAAAATAAGGCATGGGGAGTGTGTAAGGACCTAAGGGAACTAGTTTTTCTAGGAGTGGAGTCTTTATGCTATTACAGGATCCCACCAACAACCTTCTAGATTTTCCATAATCATCAATGTTCTTCTTTAAACTGGTTATGAGTTGTCTTTTTTCTCAACATAAATTTGATTTCTCTGGGGTCTTTCATTCCTTTTCTATATTTTATTTCTCTTTCCCTTTGAAAACACCCACCTTGGTACACTTAGCAACACCCTCATTTACATGCTCAATTATCATCTTCTCCATGGTTTCCATTCTTTTGTAGTGTCTTTCTTCTCTTTAAAAAATCTAGTTTTTTCTCCTCTCTTCTCCATTTGGGCTTATCGTGTTTTTGATAAGTTAAACAACATTTACAGGGAATTGTACCCAAACACAAAAGACCCCAAGGGTAGAGAGTTTAAAGAAAAAATAATTCAAGGGCCATAGGCCACAAATAGATGAGTGACAACAAATAGACAACAAAACTACAACATAGTAATAATGAGGAATAAAATAAACAACAAGAACACCCTACTTGGGAAGATTTTCCCAATCCTCCATGAGCAATTTAAAAGCATCATTCTTCTACTAGCTCGAGCTGGGGTCCTTTGTATTTTCATGCTTCATTATCTCATCTTGTAGCACAGAGGCAGGAGTGACAACAAAATGGTGTGCGACCTTGAGGGTGAAGCAAGAAAGGAAATTGAACTTCCTTTCCAAAGTTTCAACCCTAGTCATAAGAGCCATGCAGTCCTAGGTTGTCTTCTCGTAGTTGGGGAAATTTTCCTCCTTGTGATCTTTTGTGGAGGTGGAATCCTTCGGTTCATTGAGTATAGCATTGAATTTAGGGAATAGACTAGGACATTCAGCTCACTCATTTGATTACTCTACATTGTCACATCATTTCTTTCCACATTCCTCTTATCTTGCTTTGAGTCGCTAGAGATTTTGTCAACTGTTATCTTAGTGGCCTGCTTACTAGCCAACCTATGTGATCTTCGAACACTAGGGTTCTCAACATCAATGGTAGGGTTAGCATCTTTAGTATTATCTAATCTATGTTTATATTTTCACTATTCACATTAATCTACTGCTCATCATGGGTAGCTTCCTCCACATAGATATTAATAGAGGCTTTTTTGTTCTTTTTTTTGGGGACCTATGTTTTTTGGTGTGAATAAATGTCTTGTACCTAGTTAATTCACATAATAGGAACTTAGGGGACATATTCACAAGTTAAGTTTACTTAGGATTTTAAGATTCCTTTGTCTTAGTTGTAATTTCTAGATCTTATCTTATCCTAAGTTGTTATGAGTTAGTTTTCTCAAGTGATAGTGTGATCAATAACATAGTATGGGTTAACTATGTTTGATCCATATGGATTCAAAGCATACTTAAGCCACTAAGCATCGATCCCAATAAGATCATTCAATATAAAGAAAGATGAAGAAGCCATTAAAACTAACATTCTAAAACATGAAAGCTTGATAAACATCTACTCTAAGACATTGAACCTTATCCTATTGGGGGAGTGGTGTCGCATTTATGTGGAATGGCGACACTTTCCCAATCCCTTGGATAATGAGCTTGTTTCAATCAGTTTTATTGGAGAAAACTGATGAAACCGATGAGAGATGCGTTGTAAAACATGATAAAAGACAATTTAACATGATATATGCTATGATGATCGATGTAAATGTATGCAAAGCTATTCTAAATATATGTAAGATTCAAAAGATTAAAACCATAATTTCAAAATATACTAAATAGATGCAACTAAGTTACTATGGAATCCAATAATGGATGCTCTAAGCTAATATGATGCAAGAAAATTAACCTAAAATTCTTTTAGAACACAAAATATGGATGCAAGATGAGAGTGATTTTAATAGCATAAGTTTACTATTAAAAGATGGATCCCTATTCAATAGATGCAAGCTCTATTTATAAAATAGGAAAAATGAAACTGATGGTCAAGATTGAAAGAATCAATCAATGGTCAAAATGGAAAGAAGATTGATGCATGGATGATGGATTCCCATCAAGGGTTGAGAATGCAAGATGATATTTTATCAAGGGTTTACATTCATCCAAAGAAACACACTTTCAAAACTTGCACAAGAAGCCTTGTTGAAAGTTTGTTACAAGGAAGAATATTCCTTTTTTCAAATGAGTGAAGAGGGAATGAATATTCCATGGGAATATTCCCTTTTTAGAGGAAAATTAGCATTTAGTTAATTAAAACCAAATTTTAATGTGCAAAGAGGAAGGAATATTCCATGAGAATATTCATTTTTGGAGGAATGTGCAAAGGAGTATTATTCTCAAGGAATATTCCCTTGCAAATGGGAGAATTATGATAAATTAATAATTTCATAATTAAAACAAAGTTTTAATTATGCAAATTAGGGGAATTTAGGATATCCATTAAATAATTAACTTATTTAATGAAAAGGGATCAAAATGACATTTAATTAAATAATTAAGATTATTTAATTTAAATGAGAGGATTTAAGGTGTTAAAATTAGATATTTTGACTTATCCAATTTAACAGGATGAAAGGTTAGCATGAAATGGGTAAGAATTAAACTAATTAGATTAATCAGATTAAGAGATGAAAATGACATATTTAATTAAATAGCTATGTTAATTTAATTAATTAAGTGAAAAGAGGATGGGTTTTAGGATGAAATGATGTCAGTATATCTGATTTGAGTGTGCGATATCATTCAAGACATTTTTAAGTGTCTATATTTTTCCCCTCTTTGAAGCGAGGCACCTATTATGTTGATTCAAAGACTAACGCTTTTCAGATTAATGTTGTTGCTTAGATCAAAACAATAAAAAAATAAAAGATTTTTTTGGATGCCCCACTATTGTCCTAGTTGAATAAATAAGTTGGTTCCCTGCCCACTCGAGAGATCGAGTAGAAATTTTAAATTTCGGGTTGATCTCTCGACAAAGGTAAAATATTGGGTTAGGTGCAAAAACATGCCCCGGGATGCAAGAAAAAGGCCTTAGAAATGCAAAAAATGGCTCAAAATAGGTTGTGCAAGGTGGAAATAGGTAAAACAGGTCAAAACTCTAACTTTTGGCTCAAATTAGGGCAAAAAACCTAATTTGTAGGCTTAAATAGGTGAAAAGGTTTCACTTCCAATTCATTTGTGCATTCAGTCTTTAGCAAATTTATGCACTTGGAGCTCTAACACCTTGGTGAGATGGCTCACTATGCACTTCCACTTCACCTTTCCGAGCGGGTTCGAGAGTACCAGTGTCAAGCAGATGCAAGACCCCAGGTATGTGACTCAAAACTTTCCTCGATTTTCACATTTAAGCGCATTTAATAGTGCGACAAAATTAGGTTTTTAGGAGCATCACTATATAGCGACGTGCAAAAGGTGTCGGAAGTGTTGCTATTGAATTTTGAGTGACACACCATTTGTTTAGTGCACCATAATTTTTTGTTCGGGTGATGCTTTTGATAAGGATGTTTTGCTTTCAATATAGAGATGCATAGGATTTTTAGGTTGAGTGATGCTCAAAAGCAGTGGGTGACGCACATAGAAAATGGCAATGCACCCCAATTTTTAGCTATAGCGATGCATGCAAATGTCGATTCGCTATTGAGTAACGTGATGTGCATCGCTAAATTGGCGACGCACCCCCAAAATTTACACAACACACACTTAAAATAGTGATGCTATTGATTTCAGTGATGCAATTGATGTTTTAGGATGCAGTCCTTCAAATTTTTATCACTTTTTATACTTTTTGGCACATTGATGTTGTGTACGCGATGCATGTAGGAGGATCCACCGCCACTGATGTTGTGAGAGCATCATTCCAATATTTTGGTAGCAACGCGATATTTTGATGACCTGGAGGTGGAGCAATTGGGGATGCTAGGCTTAGGGTTCATCACTTTCTTGCCTGAGGTAACTCATTTGGAAATGATGATTGCACTCATCAAGAGGTGCCACAATGAGACATCTTCATTTCATTTTCCTACTAGCGAGGCGACTGTCACACTCGAGGACATGTGTCAGATCTTGCAATTGCCGATACATGGAGAGCGTGTCATTTATGACACTGATGTTGGGAGAGATGTGTGTTGCTCTCTTTTACAAAGAGATTAGATTATCTTGGTGAGCTCGCAGAAAGACTTGGATCTATATCACAGGCGGGTGCCCATTTTTAGATTGTTCATTATGACACTTATTGCTAGAGTGATCGCCCCAGACAAATGGGGTAGAGGTTTCAATCCACGCTGGGGGGTGGCATGGGATGGGATGATCAAGAGGACTATTATGTATGCATGGGGTCCAGTTCTACTTGCTTCTTTGTACCACGATATGCACTAGGTCATTTATTGCGAGGGAAGGAGCATCGAAGTAGGTGTTACACTACTTCATATTTGGGCATATGAGCACATTGTCATTTTGAGGCCACTGATTGTTTTGGTGGATATTCATGAGGGAAAGCCCATAGTCTTCAAATACAGGGTCCTAATGACATTACAATACACAGGGTTGACAAGTATACCTTATTGGCATCATGTCATCGATGAAATGATTGTATTCAAATGGAGGTCATGGCTGTAGGTTCCTACATGGTATGATGACCAACAATAGTTGTACTTTGCTCGTCAGACTCGCTATCTCCAGGGGCAAGAGAATACCATGATAGAGCGGTATCTCCCAGACCTCATGGTGAGATAGTTCGAGGAGGTACATGACGTACCTCCTGATGATTATATAGCAGTGTTCATGAGATCTCAGAGAGAGGTCCAGTGGGGAGCAAAAATTGACCCTGCAGTGATGATTAATGACTTCAAATGACTAGTTTCTCAATCATGGGCTTATGATTAGGGCATACTAGATGAAAGAACTATGCCAAGATATGTTGCATGGTTTAGACCACCTATCTACCTAAGAAACCCAATGGGGGGATACCCGAGAGGTAGAGGTAGAGGCTGAGGTAGAGGCTGATATGGTGACTGGGATGGAGTTAGAGATGAGGGTTGAGGCTAAGGTCAGTAGCCAAAGCAAGATAGGGAATAGGTGCCTAGGGATGGAGAGCAACCCAAGCAGGATCAAGGTCACCAAGAGCCAAGGCATCAATAGGATGGATAGGTTCTGAGGGTACCACCACCTCACTAGCTAGATCAGTAGCTTTAGGCCCAGATACCAGCCTCACAGCCGAGAGAGATTAGTTGTGGCAACAACTACAAGCTATGACTTCTCAAAGGGATCATGAGGTTCAGTTGTGACAACAACTAGACCTATAGCTTTCTCAGGAGATAGGATTATGGTAGGATCTTGAGGCCGCCATAGTGGCATCTCAAGGATGGATAGTCTCAACACGTATGTATAGAGAGGCAATCATTGAGGATGCCTATTATAGGATGCATTATTATCGTGATGCTCCTACAGAGCTGCAACAACCTGATTTTTCTCAGAGGAGCAAGGCACCTCCCAGGGCCGAGGATTAGCCATCAATTAGAGGGGATTCAAGCAGCCACCAAAGCTAGCCATTTCATAGACACTTTTTTTATTACCTACCTAATTATTTATACATATATACATTCATAGGCTCATTTTTTATAGCCTCGTGAATATTGTATTTTTTATTGATATACACATACACTAATTCATATATTGTATCATGACAATCATTTTTTGATATATATACAAGATGTCACGTCTCATACTTTGATGCTATTTTGACCATGACTTACTTTGACACTGTTTGACCATGACTTTGTGGGATTTAATATACGAATTATGATACGTGTTAGAGCAATATAATATACTACAATGCTTTGGTGTATGGAAATGTAGAAAAATAATTGTTTTCTTTCAGAATTATGAGTGCATTTTATACAAAATAGGAATGTTGATTTAATTATTGTTTAAATTTATATTTCTATATTGGTTACTAATACACTTTCGTTTTTGCACGCCTGAGTGCATTTGAGTTGCAGGTGATCGAAGGCCAAGAGTGTGATTGAGGAAAAGAAGGTTAGCTTCCCGACAGGGTAAAAGAGGAGAAGCTCTTGATTACGCACACACCACGTAAAATCATGTAGCTGCATTAGGTCATGTCTGTTTTCAATATGATTGTTTGAAATTGATTAGCATAGAAAAATTAAAATATAGTTTAATTAACCATAAAAATTGTGAAGAGAATATGGTTTATTCTATTTTAATTTATCCCATTTATTTTTGTGCAATAAAAAGGAAAAATCTGATTTTAAAAGAAATATAATATATAGGAAAAAAATAAAACAAAACAAATAATAAAGTAAAAATATTATGTTTGCATATAATGAAATAATTGGTTTGTATAAAGGGGAGATATTTCTGTTTGCATATGGTTATTTTTCCAAAATAAAGAGGAATGAACAACCCGAGAGAACTTTGGGCTCTGGAAATTTTTCCTTAAAACCAACAATGTTGTTGGCATGTGGCAATCTTTGGAATTTGCATGAGAAATTTATCTGTCATCTAGAAATACTCTGCATGATCCTCGAAAAGAGGAATAAAGCTTTAAGAGAGAAAAGAGAACATTCATTCAGACATATCCGAGAGCTCTGGAAAGAGGCGACAAGAAGGTATTACTGGGCATCTGCACTGGAGAAAAATTGCCAGGTTCTTTTCATGCTTTGCCTTCATTTAGTTTAAAATTGCAGTAAGGAAATTGAAGATATGAAATGCATCATTCCATGAAATGATTACAGATAACTGAGATTTCTCTTCCGATTTTATTTCTGAATCTGGGTAATAGTTTACTTCTCATTGTTGCAATATAGAATACCCAATCTTTTCTTCCAGATTAGGGTTACATTCTATTGAAAAAAAAGAAGCTGCAATTTATTAAATTGCTCTCAATTATAACTGGAAATATACATAAACATATATATATATGCACAGGAATCTGAATTCCTGTGCATATATACATATATATATATATATGCATATAATTTCTGCATAAAACTCTGTCATCTGAAATAAATTTCAAAATGCCTTTGAGATAAATTCAAATGCAGTATATACTGGGCAAAATGTCTTCATTTTTGGTTTGAAATTGTATTGACCGGAATAAGGATAGGATTTAATCCTTGTCCCTCCCCATGGGAAGGGATCGCTGCACCGGAGGCTTTCGCCTCCCACAAAGCCAGCGGCCTCGCGGAGGAGGCGTGGAGCCCCTCACACCGCCTCCCCATGGGAGGGGCAAGGGCTTCCTACGCCCTTATGATGCTCAACGCCAGTAGGGAAACCCTGAAAAATGTTTATATTCTGTGTGCACGGCCAGAGAACTTTTGAACAGTTATAAAAAAACCAGTATTTCTTTCTTCAAAATTTACACTCATCTGTATATGAATTTTTACACACACACACACACACACACATATATATATATATATATATACACATATACACTTAGTTGTATATGTATACATATATATATATTTATTTATATATATATTTATATCCATGCATATATATACCAAAATGCAAGTTTGAACAGGAAAACCATTTCCAAAAAGTGATATGATCTCTGTTAAATATACACAAATATCTCAGAAATGTTAAACCTGGAACAAGAACAGAAGTATTTCTGCGAAACCATGTAAACTGAAAATCTTCTTGATTACTTTGTCATATACTTACATACAGAAGTACAATCCTGAGTAAAGGAATACAATATAAAATTTGAATGCAAGATTATCTTTCAAACCTCTGATATTTTGAACAAATTGCACTATTTCAGTATATTACTAATACTCTGAAACCTATATTAAAATTGGGAATTACACTATCAGTCAGCCTGAATTTGGAAAGAATAGAAGTACATACTGAAATCAGAAAACACTGTTCCATTCAAACAAATTAATTAAATCTTTCTTTCTAATAGTACACTGATAGTATTTTGACATACACGTTCTTCTTTAAAAACAGAGCCTTTTTCCAAATCAGAAAAGGATTACTTACAAAAGAGTAAACGAAATCCTACTACTAAATTTACAATTTTTCTTTCAAAGGATGTTCTGGAATTCACATTTGAAATTCTTTTTAGAATCAATTGAATGAATGAAACATGTAAGAAAATGCACAACTTTTTGCTTTGGTATTTATTCATACTTTACTTTTGGTAACTTCCAGGACAGGGTGCCGAAGGTGGACCAACAGAGACGGTAGTATTACCTTTTCTAAACTACCATTTATTTGTATTATTTATGCTTGGCCAAGCACTTGTACCATTGAAATAGATGGGTTTGTTTTAAAAGCCTAGAAACATATATTTATTTGAGTCTCTACCACCTCCTGTTGCAAGAAATGTGTTTTTCTCATGTTAGAAATGCATATAGGCACCAGGCATGCATCGAGAGTTTCCCTCCTGTTTTTTATTTGAGCTCTCAAGGGCAGGTTCCCAGATAGGGTTCTGGGGATCCTCCAGCCAGGAAGCAAACCTGCAGTCTGCTGCACTTCCCAGGTTGGCATGCTCCCAATCTCATGCCCCACAATACAGCCCTACGCTGGTTTCTACTGGCCTGGCTACTTATCGTACCAGCAGCATTCACAGATCAAATGCAGCCCGGTCAGCCTGCATGCTGGCCTATCAACTCATGAAACCATTTGAGAAGGCGATTCGAAAGCATTCATGCAATGATCCTGAAAGAACTCAGCGCTCACATCAAGGAAATTGACGTGCCCCGTCGGGAATCTGTCGATTCTTCCAAAGGCCTGCCTGCTCATGCCAGTGCCTGGTGCCGCCTGCTCTCAACCTGACAACCCCATGTCATTTGTCAAACGCAACAAACCTCTGAATTACCAAGTCAAGGCTATCACCAAACCCTCATGTCTACTCTCCAAGTCTGTTCAGTACTCCACTTCCTTTGTACCGATTTGACTGAATTGAAAACACTCTTAATTTTCCAAGCGCTACATCTTGGTATCAGAGCAGCATGGTTCAACTCTAGGACCTATGCCTAACTACGTATGATGTTGTGTCTTAATCAGGGTGACCTAAAATGGAAAATAGAGTGTACCAACGAATTGGTGGATCTCGTGGAGGTCCCAATGATAAACTAGATCAAATTTTGGCCTTGCTACAAAGCCAGGGGGCTAGAATTGAAGAATTAGAACAAGGGAGGCGAGATGGCCATCAAGGATTAAACACAAATGAAACTGATGGAGAAACAAATGCTGAACCACCTGGAAAAGAGGAAAATCTAAATAGGGTGGCTGAGGAGTTGGGAAAAGACCTAAAGAAGGTCGCTCCTCCGAAGTTTGATGGGAAAACCTTTGGAGATGGGGCAGAAGCTTGGGTTATAGAAATGGAGAGGTATTTCGCCCTACGAAATTTATCAGATGAAACAAAGGCTGAATGGGGTTCATATCAACTCACCGGTGAGGCTGCTACTTGGTGGGAAAATGAAAGGGCGGATAAGCAGTTTATGCATGGGAAGGTAACTTGGGATAAGTTCCTACAACTATGTAGGAAGAGGTGGTTACCACAATCTCATTTTGATAAGAAAATGACAGAATTCCAGGTACTTATACAGGGTGGCATGACAGTGACTCAATATTGGGAGAAATTCTCTCACTTGCTTAAGTACGCACCCCAATACCAGCATGATGAGAGATTTCGAGTTTGAAAATTTATTTTGGGACTTAGACCTCAAATTGGAAATGAAATAGATCTGCATAATCCAGCCACCATGGATGAAGTTTTTGATTTAGCAATCAAACAGGAACACAAGTTGCAACAAGCTGCTAACTATAAGAAGAGCAGGGAAGCCAAGTATGGCAATAAGAAGTTCCAAGGGAATCGTCAAGGTAATAGCAATCAGGGTGGTCAGAGCAAACAGGACAGTCAAGGGAATGAAAATAGGCAAATCAGAAATTTGAAGAGGGATGGTAGTCCTCAGGACCGCAACGAAGGAAACAGGAACAATAACAACAAGAGGGGCAACTTCAATAAAAGGAATGATAATAACAGGAGAGATTTTTCTGACAAGCCCAAAGCACCTCGTGGAGGTTGTTATACCTGTGGTGGCGAGCATTACGCCAGTGTGTGCCCTCAGAGAAATAACAAACAAAATAACAGGAATCAACATCATATTCATGCAGCGGTTGACAATCGCCAAGTAGATTATCAAGCAACTCCCATCCAGTTATCGGGTAAATTATTTGGATGCCCTGTTTCTGTTCTGATTGATACTGGTGCTACTGATAGTTTTATAGATCCTCATGTTTTGACTAAATTATCAGTTAGACCAAGTTTTATGGCAAATTCTTGGAAAGTTCAGTATGGAAACCGGGTAGAGAAGAAGGTAGAGCAATGCATGTATTTCAGCAAACTTGAACTCCCTAACCTTCAGACGCAAGTGAACTTGTATGTTGCACCATTGGGGTCTTACGATGTGATATTAGGGATAAATTGGCTCTCTGAACATAAGGCTCTTGTGGATTGTGAAGAGAAGTCAATTAAGTGTCTTGATGACCGAGGAAACCAAGTGGAGCTTTGTGGTATTAAAAAGCCTTTAGAGCTTAGGCAAGTCTCCGCCATGCAGTTGAAAAAGGCAAGTCGGAAGGGATGCACTATCTTTGCAATAAAGGTCAAGGACCTTGATGAGAAGGAATCCTCAATTAATGATCATCCCATTCTGAAAGAATTTGAGGATGTTTTTCCTACCGAGCTGACTGAGCTTCCGCTTAGGCGTGTGTTTGATTTTTCTATTGATCTGATTCCAGGAGCAGAACCTCAGTCTAAGGCTCCTTACAGGATGAATACAACAGAATTATTTGAGCTTAAGGCCCAACTAGAAGAATTATTGAAGCAGGGTCTTATTAGGCCAAGCGTGTCACCTTGGGGAGCACCAGTCATCTTTGTGAAAAAGAAGGATGGTACCTTGAGGTTGTGCATTGACTATAGAATGCTTAACAAGGTCACTATCAAGAATAAATACATGCTCCCCCACATCGATGATTTGTTTGATCAGCTAAAAGATGCCAAGGTATTCTCAAAAATTGATTTAAGATCAGGATACCACCAGTTGAGACTGAAGGAAGAAGACATTCACAAAACTGCCTTCAGAACAAGGTATGGGCACTATGAGTTTACTGTGCTACCATTTGGGCTAAGTAATGCTCCTGCAGCTTTCATGAACCTGATGAATAGTGTCTTCCGAGGTTGTTTGGATAATTTTGTCCTAATTTTTCTTGACGATATCTTGATCTATTCTAAGTCAGAGGAAGAACATGAGAAGCATTTGAGGAATGTGTTGCAGCATCTAAGGGAACATAAGCTGTATGGGAAGATGTCTAAATGTATCTTCTTCCAATCCGAAGTGCATTATGTAGGTCATGTGATTTCAGCGGAAGGGGTAAGAGTGGACCCCGAGAAGATTAAGGCAATTATGGATTGGCCAGCACCGCAAAATGTCTCTGAAGTTCGAAGTTTCATGGGACTTGCAGGATACTATAGGAAGTTTGTTCAGGGGTTCTCAACAATTGCAGCACCCATCACTGCACTACAGAAGAAGGAAAAGAAGTTTGAATGGAGCGATAAATGTGAGGAAGCTTTTCAGCTGCTTAAGAAGAAACTCACTACCGCACCCATCCTAGTTGTGCCAGATCTGAATGGCCATTTTATAGTTATTACTGATGCATCAGGGGAAGGGGTAGGAGCAGTTCTTATGCAAGGAGGGCAAGTGGTAGCTTATGAATCAAGGAAGTTAAAACAGCATGAATTAAATTATGCACCACATGACTTAGAATTGGCAGCCATAGTCCATGCTTTACAAATGTGGAGACATTATCTCTTGGGAAAGCCTTTCGAACTTAAGACAGACCATGCAAGATTGAGATATATCTTCACTCAACCTAATCTCAATGCCCGACAAAGGCGATGGCTGGAATTCCTAAGTGAATATGATTTTGGGATTGAATATATTAAAGGTAAGGAAAACAGAGTGGCTGATGCCCTGAGTAGAAGGAGGCACCTTGCAGCCATGGTTACCATAAAATCAGATTTCAGGCAACAAGTAGTGCAATCCTCCTTTGGGGATGAACATTATGAAAAGGTGAAACAAGCCCTTGGGGTGAATCCCTCCGATCGTCGATATGAGGGTTATATATTAGAATCAGATGGACTTTTGAGATACCAGGGACGAATGTACATTCCTAGTTCTGCAAACTTGAGAGAGTTAGTGCTAGAAGAGTTCCACAATGCTCCATACTCAGGACATCCCGGTATTACAAAAATGATGGAAGGACTTAGGCCACTATACTTCTGGCCAGGACTTAAAAGGGATATTACGTCCCATGTAGCCCGATGCTTGGAATGCCAGCAAGTCAAAGCTGAGCATGTACATCCGACAGGACTCTTGTATCCTCACAGGGTACCAGAGTATAAATGGCAGGTTATCACTATGGATTTTATACAGGGGTTACCAATGTCTAAAAACTGACATGATACCATCTTGGTTGTGGTGGATAAATTGACAAAGGTTGCTCATTTCATTCCTGGAAATCTCAAGGATGGATCAATGGTTTTAGCAAGAAAATTTGTTCAGGAAATCTTCCGGTTGCATGGAGTGCCAGAGACGATCATCTCAGATCGAGACACTCGAATGACTTCTAGGTTTTGGATCACATTAAACTCTTCCCTGGGAACTAAATTAAATTTCAGTTCCGCATATCATCCTCAGACCGATGGTCAGACAGAGAGGGTGAACCAGGTAGTAGAAGATCTCCTCCGCATGTACTGTATGGAACAACAATATAAGTGGGAGGAGTATTTGCCTTTGGTGGAGTTTGCTTACAACAACTCCTACCATGCTTCTTTGGGCATGGCACCTTTTGAAGCCCTTTATGGACGTAAATGTCGGACACCCATTAGTTGGGACAGAGTAGAAGACAGGGTGGTGATTGGCCCTGAGATGCTCAGAGAAATGGAAGACCAAATGAAAATCATTAAGGAAAAATTGAAGCAGGCTGTAGATAGACAGAAAAGTCTAGCAGATAAGAACCGGAGCTTTAGGCAGTTCTCTGCAGGGGATAAGGTCTTTTTGAGGGTTCGGCCGCATAAGAGTTCAATCTCTTTCGGCAAGAACTCTAAGTTGGCTCCTAGGTTTGTTGGCCCTTTTGATGTTTTGGAGGTGGTGAATCCAGTTGCTTACAGGCTTGCTCTGCCACCAGCTCTATCCCGGATACATAATGTATTTCATGTTTCAGTACTTAAGCCTTACCATCCAGATATTGCTCATATCCTTGATTGGCGTGCATTGCAGGTCCAGGACCCAGGGGTGATACAGGTGGAACCCGTCAGGATCCTGGAAGAGCGCAACGTTAAGTTGCGTAATAGATACATTATGCAATATAGGGTCCAATGGGACCAGTATTTGGTGGATAATGCCACCTGGGAAAATGCTGAGGATATAGATAGAATCTTTCTTCATTTGAGACCTTAGCATACCTATATTTTCTTTTATAGAGACTTACGAAGTACTAATATCTCAATTTTGTTATGTAACTTGCTTTTAGACATCGAGACGATGTCTCTTCCCAAGTAGGGAAGGATGTCACATCTCATACTTTGATGCTATTTTGACCATGACTTACTTTGATGCTATTTTGACCATGACTTACTTTGACGCTGTTTGACCATGACTTTGTGGGATTTAATATACGAATTATGATACGTGTTAGAGCAATATAATATACTACAATGCTTTGGTGTATGGAAATGTAGAAAAATAATTGTTTTCTTTCATAATTATGAGTGCATTTTATACAAAATAGGAATGTTGATTTAATTATTGTTTAAATTTATATTTCTATATTGGTTACTAATACACTTTCGTTTTTGCACGCCTGAGTGCATTTGAGTTTCAGGTGATCGAAGGCCAAGAGTGTGATTGAGGAAAAGAAGGTTAGCTTCCCGACAGGGTAAAAGAGGAGAAGCTCTCGATTACGCACACACCACGTAAAATCATGTAGCTGCATTAGGTCATGTATGTTTTCAATATGATTGTTTGAAATTGATTAGCATAGAAAAATTAAAATATAGTTTAATTAACCATAAAAATTGTGAAGAGAATATGGTTTATTCTATTTTAATTTATCCCATTTATTTTTGTGCAATAAAAAGGAAAAATCTGATTTTAAAAGAAATATAATATATAGGAAATTAAAAAAAATAAAATAAAACAAAACAAATAATAAAGTAAAAATATTATGTTTGCATATAATGAAATAATTGGTTTGTATAAAGGGGAGATATTTCTGTTTGCATATGGTTATTTTTCCAAAATAAAGAGGAATGAACAGCCCGAGAGAACTTTGGGCTCTGGAAATTTTTCCTTAAAACCAACAATGTTGTTGGCATGTGGCAATCTTTAGAATTTGCATGAGAAATTTATCTGTCATCTGGAAATACTCTGCATGATCCTCGAAAAGAAGAATAAAGCTTTAAGAGAGAAAAGAGAACATTCATTCAGACATATCCGAGAGCTCTGGAAAGAGGTGACAAGAAGGTATTACTGGGCATCTGCACTGGAGAAAAATTGCCAGGTTCTTTTCATGCTTTGCCTTCATTTAGTTTAAAATTGCAGTAAGGAAATTGAAGATATGAAATGCATCATTCCATGAAATGATTACAGATAACTGAGATTTCTCTTCCGATTTTATTTCTGAATCTGGGTAATAGTTTACTTCTCATTGTTGCAATATAGAATACCCAATCTTTTCTTCCAGATTAGGGTTACATTCTGTTGAAAAAAAAAGAAGTTGCAATTTATTAAATTGCTCTCAATTATAACTGGAAATATACATAAACATATATATATATATATATATATATGCACAGGAATCTGAATTCCCGTGCATATATACATATATATATATATATATATGCATATAATTTCTGCATAAAACTCTATCATCTGAAATAAATTCAAAATGCCTTTGAGATAAATTCGAATGCAGTATATACTGGGCAAAATGTCTTCTTTATTTTGAGTTTTGAAATTGTTATACACTGGAATAAGGATAGGGAT
>VDFB02369655.1:0-20307 GCA_007258455.2 Sequoia sempervirens | reverse complement strand
TGCATGAGAATACATCTTAGAATCTTCCAAATACATTCACAACAAAAATAATAGGCTTCAAACATTGAACACCTTTCACCAGTCAATCCGAGTTGTGTAGACACACACAAAAACACTGAAACATGATTTCCAAATTACAAAACTCTAAACCTCTTTTCCAAAGCATAGGAAAGACCTTCACAAGACATCTACTAGATCTGCACAATCTGAAATGAATCAGAGGAGAACTGTGGAGCAAACATATTTCTCCCAATTCATAGAACACTTACATTGTCGATAGACCGCACAAACCGGTGGACACAACATCTACGTACCATCTCACCAGAAATTGAAACTAAGACTGTATCACCATTAGATCAACATCAACACGCCTTTAGATCCACACATGAGAAAAATGAAGCATGTATCGAGGCACACACTGAACACACTCAACACTCTGATTTCTCTTCTTTATTAATTTTCTCAAAAGTACTTGGAAACTCATCAATACAACACATCTGCAACACCATAAAGGTAGCTCCATGTACTCACAGCATCTCAGCCATACATGTACTATCTGCAACATACTGAACAATGTTGACATCAATGACAACATTAATGAAAACACCACTAGACAAGCTCATACTTGCAAAAAATCCTACGTAGTATCTTTTGATACAAGCACTAATGACCATTAAGGTCAGGTTTAGATTAAATGTCAAGTATAAATAAACTATCTAGTCTATTAAATAGACTATCATAAGAATGTGGGGTTGCACTATAAGGTAAAAGAATTTAGAAGATCAAGAATGATATTAATAATATTATTAATGGGATTATGTTTTCATAGAATTGTCTATTGGACAGAGTGTTTCCAACCTTATTAGGTAGGATTCAGACAATCATAACTTAAAACAAGTTTATAAATACTACTGGATGTCCTTCAAAAGATATCTATTGACCCCTTTAGTACAAGAACCTCAATATTGAATCTAATACATAAATTTTAAATGGAAGTTCCTTCCTATGGGTTTGTGAGAATCAAGGTAATTTCATGTTGAGTAATAATCCTAGTCCCTATGTTGATAAGACAAACTCAAGGATGTTCAAGTTGGTTTATAAATAATAATCAGTTGAGTTTAATTCCAAACCTTGATATCCTTAAAGGGAAGTGTTATAGTATGCGTTGTTAAATCATATACTAGATTTTGTTCTCCTAACTACTATTAAGCATTAATAATGGAAGATAAATATTAACAAAACCTTGGGATGTTCAAGTTGGATTAGGAATAATAATGGTGGCGAGGTTCATTCTTGACTTACTTGGATGGAAGTGTCGAGGTATAGGTTGCTAAATAGGCAACCGGTGCGTAGGTATCCTTGAGAGATCTTGAAAGGAGAATTATGTGTGACTTTGATCTGTTTGAAAGCGAGTACGTAGGTGGTCCTTGGGAGAAGGATGTCCCTATGACCTCAAGTCCATAGGGGGAGGGTCTAGGGAGATAACTCCTAGATGTTGGTATTGTTACTACATGGTTTGACCTTTCCTCCTCCATAAGCTTCAGTTTGAGGCTAAAATGGGCATCGAATGGGTATGATCAAGTTAAGGGAATTTAATAATTTATATTTAATACATAATAGGCTCCTATTGAACATAATGAAGTAAGGGATTTAACTACTTTATAATGGGTATTTAATTATATGTATATGTTGGGTAAAGTCCATCTCGTGTTGGTTCCATGTATCTCTTATGTGTATGTAATTCAACTCCATATCTAGAGCTCTTTATGTATAGGCTTGTGTATTTGTTGATTGTGATTGTGGAATTCATGTTATGTATGACCTGCTCAAGAGTGAACCTTTGGAATATTTGGGCAGTGACAAGCAGTCATTAGACTATGCCAATGATCGATGTCTAGGCTACTGCTAGGGATTATTCAACATTCACCTGGTTCATGAAGGTGAAGGTAGTGGGTTACCTTGGTTATGATACGATCATAGTGGTTGCATGGGTAGGGACCCATCAATGTGGGTAACGGTATTTCAGGGCTAAAAATATATTTAGCGGTTCACTGGCTGTCACTGATAAGCACATAAGTGACCGATGCCAAGTGTTACCTAAGATTGTTAAGAAGATAGCTGACAATACCACTAAGGTCACAAGGTGGTATATGTCAAGAGATACTTCTTCTTGGGTGGAAAAAATTATCGTCGGTGGCCTATAGATGATTGAAGTCAAAATCCACCGGGTTTGGTAGGTTCACTACTTGGGGAAACCATTGGGATGGTGGACGGACCCGCAGTGTAGTATGGGATGCACCAAATCCCCTTCCCAGTTATCAGATTGTATACTTAGCCTTGTGGGGTGGAGGATAGACCCACGGTGTAGTATGGGATGCACCGAATCCTCTTCCCATTTTTCTAATGGTGCAGAAGACTGGAGGAAAGGATAGGACCCACGATGTAGTGCACAATGCATCAATATTCTTTCTATTTGGGATGTATTATGGACATGTGTTAACCATTGTGATGTGTTAATCAACCATTATAGATGTGATGTACATTGGATCTCATCACTGTGTATGTGAAGTATGTTGGAGCTCACCTCTATGTATATGTGTTGTATGTTAGAGCTTGTCACTATGTATTTGTGATATATGAAAAATGTGATGTGTATGATACAATCATTGTTGTACTGGTGATGTACATAAAAGATAATCATTGTACTTATGATCTGTGTATGATTCTATCATTGTTGTTCTTGTGATGTGTATGAGCTTGTCACCTAGTGTATGTGTGATGCATGCTTGAGACATTCATTATGCATATGATATTTTGGATTATGGTATGAAATACCCCTTGTGAATATTGTGAATGTTTGTACACTAGTGCTTGGTATGGACCCAACACTTTATGGCAAGTTATTATCAAAGTTATTAAAATTATATTGTAATTTGTTGAGTTGATAGCTTACATGTACTTAATTAATAGTCATGGGTTAAAAGTGAGATCAAGATCTCATGCAAGAGGAGAGAATGAACTCCCTCTAATGTTGTGCGGCGAACTACGAAGCCTCTAATTCCTACAAGGGGATACGTAGGAAGGGTCATCAAAAACCCCCGAGGCTTAGGTTGTAGGTCTAGGAAAGACCTTAACCTTGGGACCTTAACACTCTTTTGTGCAAGCATATAATTGGAAATAATGAGTTGATGTCACCATGGGAGCAGAGAAGTATTGAAGTTAACACTATTAAGCTTCATGGAAGGTGCTTAATCATTTAAATTGGTAGTTGTGAATGAAAAAAAAAATCTTGTGCCCGAGATGGGGATTTTACAATTGGAAAGAATATGATTGCAAGAATATGGGTTGGCAAAGCAAATAGATAGACAAGAATATGATGGCAAGAATATGTGCTGGCAGAGCAAGCGGAGAGAGTGGACATCCCTTTCCACTTCTACCCAGTTCTCTCCACCCTAGAAAATGTATAGACAAGAAGATTTTTGTGTTGGTAGAGCAAGAAGATAGGAAAGAATATGATTACAAGAATATGTGCTAGTAGAGCAAGTAGAGAGAGTGCACATCCCTTTCCATTTCCACTCGGTTCTCTCCACCCTAGAAAATGTAAAGACAAAAGAAGATTGTTGTACTGGCAGAACAAGTAGAGAGAGTGCACATCCCTTTCCACTTCCACCCAGTTCTCTCCACCCTGGAAAATGTAAAGACAAAAGAAAATTCTTGTGTTGATAGAGCAAGCAGATAGGAAAGAATATGTGTTGGTAGAGCAAGCAGAGAGAGTGTACATCCCTCTCCACTTCCACCTAGTTCTCTCCACCTTGGAAAATGTAAAGAAAAAATAACATTGTTGTGTTGGAAGAGCAAGCATATAGGAAAGAATATGATTGCAAGAATATGTGCTAGCAAAGCAAGGAAAGAGAGTAGACATCCCTTTCCACTTCCACCCTGTTCTCTCCACCCTAGAAAATGTAAAGACATAATAAGATTGTTGTGATGGAAGAGAAATCAGATAGGAAAGAATATGATTGCAAGAATATGTGTTGGCAGAGCAATAAAAGAGAGTGCACATCCCTTTCCACTTCCACATTCTCTCCATGGTAGAAAATGTAAAGATAGAAGAAGATTCTTGTGCTAATAGAACAAGCAAATAGGCAAGAATATGTGTTGGTAGAGCAAGCAAAGAGAGTGCACATCCCTTTCCACTTCCACCCGATTCTCTCCATGCTAGAAAATGTAAAGATAAAAGAAGATTGTTGTGCTGGTAGAGAAAGCAGATAGGCAAGAATATGTGTTGGTAGAGAAAGCAGAGAGAGTGCACATCCCTTTCCACTTCCACCTAGTTCTCTCCACCTTGGAAAATGTAAAGATAGAAGAATATTGTTGTGCTAGTAGAGAAAGAAGATAGGGAAGAATATGATTGCAAGAATATGTGCTGGAAGAGCAAGCAAAGAGTGCACATCCCTTTCCACTTCCACCCGGTTCTCTCCACCCTAGAAAATGTAAAGACAAAAGAAGATTATTGTGTTGGCAGAGCAAGTGGATAGGCAAGAATATGATTTCAAGAATATGTGCTAGCAGAACAAGTAGAGAGACTGCACATCCCTTTCCACTTCCACCTGAATCTCTCCAAGACAGAGGAAGATTGTTGTAATTACTATAAAAATGCTAATGGCATCTATAATTTGACAGAGGTAATTGTAATTTTACCATTACTAGAGGTGTCCTATTCATCTCCATTATGTTTGTTATTTGAACATACCTTTTTATAAATAAGAATCATGGAGCTGATGTTCTATTTTCTTTCAGTGTTTTATGGGCTATATTTGCCATCTTTACAAGTACTACATTAATGGAAGACCCTGCAAAATGTCTCTTGCAAGTTGTTTGAATTCATGTCAGCTTGTTTTCTTGAATTTTATTTTTTCCTTCATGGCATTGGTGAATTTTGTATCATATTGAAAAAAATTAAATCAAATCTAACTTCTATTACGTCACGAATTCTTTTTGCTTGCTATTTATGAATGAGTTTTAAATATTTGCTTGCTATTTACTTTTGTGCACCTGGAGTGAATTGTGGACTATGTAGGCCATGCTTGAATGCAGCGCACACATAGGTGATAGACAAGAGTGATCGGTTAAAAAGTTCTACAATAGTTAGTGGTTCATGAATATGTAACTATAAAAAATATTTTCTCATATGTTTTCTAATTTCAATAGCCTTCAATTTTTTTTTTTGAATAGTGATTCATAGATATGTAACTATGCACAATCGATGATTGATATAAGTATTTGCAATATATCCTATCCCTTTTTTATTAGTAAGTTAAAAGATCATCTTGTGTGTTATGAATGCTTAAATTTTAATTATTTTAGTTATTAATGTTTAAATACTATTGTTAGGAAATAATATCTCATTTAATAAATAGTTATTGGTTGTTTTCTTAGATTAGTTTTATTTTATGTATTTTCTTTAGTTCTCTCTCTGAAAGATTTTCCTAAAAAACTACATCACATATTTGTAGGCTTCCCATTCATGGTGTTTAAATGAGTGCAAGTTACATGATAATATAAATTTGAACACCAATAGTTCTTGGCATTCTGGATGGGATATCCGACAAGAGTATGATCTTTGGAGAAAGATTCCTCTAAAATGAAATGCTTGAAGGCCATCTCTTTAATAAGGTCCATTGCATTAGAAATGGAGGTAGAAAGGATATGAGAGGGGAAGATTACCCTTGAAAAATCTAGCAATTGTTCGCGGCCAAATTTAAGCTTGCACTAACCCTCTAGAAGGGGTTGTCCATCTAATATCTTCCCTTGGATTTAGAAAAGGATGAACTTAATGATCCCCATGAATGGAGGTTTGAAAATGTATTTTTATTTATTTAAGAGTTATTTTATTTTCCAAAGAGATATTTTGTCATTTTATTTATTTTTAAATAAATTTATATGTCGTCTCTTTAATATTTTTTGTTAATAGTTTCTCGCCTTTACACTTCACTCCTTATTGCCACTTTAATTACACCTCTTCAATAATGACCTCCCAAAAAACCTCAATATTCTACTAGTCTATACATCACATAATTATAATAATGTTGGTTAATTATAAAAAATAAATTTGTACTAAAAAACTATACAAACTAATTTCCAATGAATATCATATAATTTATACACTAAAAAACACAAGCAAAATATGAGAAAAGAAAATAGATTATTCTTTATTTATTATTTAATATATGCTTTCATGTTGGTTGTTGCACTTACAACAAGTGATGCATTGCTTTGATTCTTTGGGATTGTGTAATATGTAGTTAGCTTAAAATAATATTATTAGAATAATTAATTCGTGAATACTAATAGCATAATAAAAAATTATGAAATCACTTGACAAATTAGAGATGAATTATCATGATTCCTCACTCTTATGTATTTAAAAGTAATAGTTGTAAAATCTCTCCAATATAATAGGAAGTAAAATTTGCTCTAGGTTTAGCATTTCACAATGTTGGTTCACAACCGTTTAAATACAAATTAATGTTGTCATAAAATGCGACAAGAACAAAATGAAGAAAATGATATGAAACTAAAAAGATTTCATCAAGAGAACATTTAATGATGGGCCCAATACCTTACATCATACTAATAAAACTATTCACAACTTTATCCAATAGAATGGAAGATAAAATAATTTAGAAATTTAGAAACAAATTTGAGAAAAAATATGCATTAGAAAAATTGGTCAAACTATTCTAATTATACATTCTCATTGGCTCATTATTGGTCAAAACATGCAATTTGAGAGTAAATGCTTTCATTTATATAATCAAATATAATTAATATTTAATTATTATACCTAGATATTGAAGTAATTGAAATTGATTATATTATATATTATTTGTTTAAAAATTGATAGGAAAATTAATTCATAAATAAATGTATTTAGTTTTGAGTTTGTTATTAAATATGTTATGATAGATGGTTTTCAAGGATTCATCAATATGTTTAAATTTTGTTAAATGATTGATGTAAATTGATAAATATATTAGGTTTTGCTTTAGATTATTTTTCATGATTGTAGATTTAATCTTTGTTTATGTAGTTGACCTTGAATTTTAAATTTAATCTTGATACATGTAGACCGTTTGTATCTACAAACAAAGATTTACATGATGTCTATATTTATAAAGGAGAAATTAGTGGTGTTGATGAACACCTTTGGAGCTTGCTAAGTAAGGATCTTCTACTTAGTTAAGCCTCTAGATTTGATTCAATTATTTTGATAATATTGAAAACCCACAAAACAATAATTGTAATATGCATAGGCTATGTGAGTGTTAATGCCATGTTAATGCTATGATGATGTTAGGTGTTGATGCAATGTGTTTTTCCCTCTTGTTAGGTGATTCTTTGGTAAGTCATTGATATGCCCTAGATTCTTAGGTGCTCATAATGAAACAAAGTCTTTTCTTTTTATACAACATCCTAGAGTGCAAGATTTTTTTTACATTGAGTTGGCAACCAATGACTAGTTGGAAGGGGGTCTATTCTAGCCTATAATTAATTTTGAATTTAAAACTTTAGGGGTGGAACTATGTCCATTTCCAAACTTCTAGAATTCACCTAGGTATTGAATAGGTAAATTATTGATCGAGCTCAAACTCTTAGAATGTGAGGTCACAATTAGTCAAGGCTCATATATTTTATATAAATATGCCACTTGTATACTAATAATTACACTCGAGGAAATAGGCCAAAGTGTGTCCAAAATGGAGGGAAAATTGCAAGGTGACATTTTTTGCTCTTATATTTTGACTTGCATGCAAATTACCATGAAGATACTTATCAAAGTAAACAAGTGGTCCAAATGAAATTAAATATTTAATGCTCATTAAAATGATATAGATAAGGATGGAAATTTAATGCATACTTGTTTTAATAAGCGCCCTAGACCTAGATACCTATAAGCAAAAAAAATCAGCATGAGTAACATCTAACATTCATTTAAAATAGGTACAAATAAAAATTAGTTGGTAATATTGATGAAAAACAAGTAGATATGAAAAGAAACTAATATCTATTTGGCACGAGGGGAGCAATAAAGAGAAACAAATGTTCATTTGGCATGATGGAAGACACCAAAAGGTAATTGATATTTGCTGGACATAATGAGAGTCATCAATAAGAAGTTGATATTATATGGACATGGTGGGAGCCATACAAAAACTAAATATTTCTTTGGGAACTTTAGAAGCCATGCAAAAGAAACTAATACCCATTAGGCATGGTTGAAGCCACAAAAAATAAACTAATATCCATTATATATAGTGGGAACCACCAAAAAAAAACTAATACTTTTTGGTAATAGTGGAGACCATTAAAAAAAACCGATATTCATTATGTATAGTGGAAACCATCATAAAGAAATTAATATTTGTTGGGAATAGTAGGAGCCATCTAAATTATGAACTAATCACTACAATCATGACCATCAAAGAGTATTAGTGATATTATATGTCACTTTTTGATTGGTTGTATGTTGGGTGAAAGTTATGTAATCATCTTTTCAATATATTACACAACCTAGACTTCAGCCACAACTATGTGAGATATAATCTCTCCTCTCAAAAAGGGGAGGCTCCCTTCTTACTGCTAACAAAAGCTATGGTAAAACTAATAAAGTATTTACACAATGTACACTACACTTACGAAATGGGGGGGTGTGTCACTTTCATGCTTCTCTCTTTTTTCAAAGAAGATGTTTTACAATGCTTCACGATTGGAAGTTCTGATTCAAGATAAATTTAAACTAAAAATGAGTAGTAATGCCAATATCTCTATCTTGTCAAAGCAAACCATAGAGATACTAGGTATGATAATAATAAACAAATGAAAGAAAGAAGAAAGCTCATGAAGGCACAAAGTCATTTTGTAGCTTTTTCACCAATGGATCTATGAGAGATGTACCATTTGTTACATTAGAAGCACAAAGTATTGTAGATCTTTCAACAATAATATCCAAACACAAATATAAATCCAAATAAGTAATGTAACACAAAGTTTACATAAATTACTTGAAGCCCTTCAGATCTCATCTACTAACCACTACCAATAAGATCAATCCACAAGATTATCGAATCCAACGCAAAGTCTGGTATGCAATTATTTTCTTTATTGATTTGATTTCATTCACAAAATATGAACACAAAGTTTCACAAATCTGCTTCAAAAAGGGCATCACTTCATTGCAAAATACTAAAGGTAAAGATTACAATAGAAATCCCTCATATTTATAAAGAAGAGGGAAGAGTAAAACTAGGAAATTAGTTGAGTAAAATTGGGGAATTTAGGTGAGATAATTTAGTAAAATCTCACCTAACTTTGACTAAGTCACTTAGATGTAATTCATCTTCGTGAAACTACATCTCAAATATTAGTGTAATTACATTTTCAGAAAAGACATTTAGGATGTCACAAACTATTTACAAGATTCATAAAGGGAAGCATCAAAAATTATAACACTGGAGATCAGGAATCTCCTTGGTTCCTTGCTTGGGCACGGAAGTCTTCATACTTCTTCCTGGTCTCCTCCATGAACGTCTCATCCGAACCAACTGTGTAATCCACAATGGTGTGAATTCTGGTGATTGATCTCATGGTGAATGATTGAACCTTTTTGCACCTATCAAGATGTGTCTTGAGGTTGTCAAGAGTGAGCCTTGTATCACAAATAACATGCATAGAGGCTTCTGAAAAGTTTGCACTCTACTTGCTTCATGATGGCTTCTTTGAAGATCTTAGAAAGTTCTATGGCCGGAAGGAAGATACGGTTTTCTTCAAGGAGTTGTCCTAGTAATTCCTTAATTCATTTTTCAAGGATAACACGATGCCCTTCAACATTTTCCTATACTTGGTGGAGGTCTTCTGTAAAAGATTTGATTATCTGGATACAGTGTTTAAGTGATTCTCTTACTTCTACATATTTCTCCTTGTCAGGGATCACCTCAACTTCCACCAATTTGCTGAGCTTTGTCTATTTCATTTGTGACCACAATAAAAAACATTTTTCCATTTCTCTGTGCTCTTGGGAAAGTACACTTTCTTCCTTATCAAGCTCTATTTCGAGCTTGGCTATTTGAGTATCTTTTTCATCTACAACAACTATAATCTGAGAACCATGTTCTACAATTTTATTAATAAAATCATATAACACTCTGCCTTTGGAGGAAAACTTCTCAGCCTTCTTCACAGCTAGGTCCTTAGCGCTTACCATTGCTAATGGTTTTTCATTACCTGAAGATCCTGCAAGTCTCCTTAAAACAGTGGAATAATGCTCCGTCTTTTGTTTGTAGGTGTTTCAAGCTTGCTCCATTTTATTCAGTCTTCCTGCCAGTATATCCAAGGTTACTTGTGCATCTGCCTTTGCACTTTCATTCATGACCTTGCCAAGCTGGACTCTTGTTATTATGTATTCCTCCATATTGAAATCTCCTTCCTCTTGAGGTGGTATGCCAATCTCTGCATATTTATGACTGTCCTTGTCAACATGAAGCCATGAATATACTTTCGCCTTTTTCTTCTCCTTGGATTTTGAAGGGGCTATCTCTTCAAGATCGAGCTCTTCTGGAGAGATCATTTTCTTTTTCCACTTTGATACTTGAGATACCAACCAGGGGGGAAGAGAGGAGGTACGGGCTTCTTGGTTGACTATCAACTCTCTTGTCACCGCCACTTCTGAAGGAATGACTGGTATAGTGACAATTGGCGTAGTGTCTATCATAACCGCTCCAGTAGATTGTACATTGAGTTGATCATGCATGGATTCATTCATGAACCTGTTAAACTCAACTTCTGAAGTGATATCATAAGATGGAGATGACAGGCTAGGAATGGATGATGGGGGGCTAAAAAAAATGTCAACCATTTGTATACTTGTCACTGAAGGAGTATCAAGTACGGTTGATGTTGTAGGAGGTGGTGAAATGTCCACTGTGGGTATTGTAGATGCAGGAATAGGTGATGTAGGAAAAGGTGGTGGAGGAGTGTTTGTATTAGGAGGTGCGCGAGGCATGTTTGAAGTTATGGGCGATGATGTCTGGGGAAGATCTTCAACTACATTCTCATGTGGAGACATAGTTTTTTCTTCATCATGCTCGAGTTCCTGTTGATCACCCTCTTGCTCTTCTAACTCTTGTTCACCTTCTTGATCACCTTCAAACTCTTGTTCATTTGTGGAATCTTCTTCCTCATCAGAGTCTGCTTCTTCTGAATCTTCTTCTTCAGCAAATTGACCACTTGATCTTTCCTCTTCATCGAAATCTATCTCTTTGGAAACATGCCCTTTTCCTTTGGAGCAAGATAGTTTAGGTTTCGTAGTTTCTTCTTCTTGGATGACTCGTGTATCCTTTTTTCCAATAGTGAACTTAATCCTAGGGCCTCTTTAGGAAGAAGTGGGAGTAGCTGCAAGTTTATCTTTCATGTGGGGTTCTTGTTGTCGGATAGCTTCCGCTTTGGATTCCTCTCCTTTTGATTCTGTCCTGAAATTTTTCATCTCGAAGCCATGCTTGTGTAACCACTTTTCAATGTTAGCCAATATTGGTGCCAGTCTCTCTTTAATGGAGACACTTTCCTTCTTAGACCATTGGATTATAGGAAAAGGTATGTTGGAGATTTCTTGTTCATCGTAAGTAGCATTCATGATGTCACCAGGATTTGTGAAATCCTCTGGTGGGTTAGCAACACCAACATCCCTGATCTACTATATGGTTAGTCTGCCAAAATACTTTTTAAGGATAGCCTCCTCATTTCTGCAATCAGCCCAGATGTCCTCAAAGCGCTACTTGTGCCGATGACCCGTTTTCAACTTCTTCTTTACATTCCAGTAGTCAAAATCAAATATATATCTATAGGTCCTTACTATCATTACCTGCATTTCTGCATAGATCGATTTGGATTTTTGTACAATTTTGATGGTATACTTGTTGGGACCTCAAAAATTTGGCTAAATTTTGAGGGACCATGTAAAATTTTTCCTAATGCACTCAGAAGTACCCTTGCAGAATAAGCTTAAGTAGCTCAATTTGAGAGCCTATAACTTTGAACCCCTTGATTATCATGCAAAATTACTTTGGGGAAATGTTGAACACCTATTGGAGATTTCATATGTCCATTTGTAGCTTCCCATGATCAATTTTAATAAGTTTTTGATACCCTTTGTCCAGAGGTCCAGAAGTTGGTTTGTTGTTTGCAGTTGTTTAAACTTTCTGAGTAGACCATCTTTGAGGTATTGCAATGTTGCACCAGTTGAGTATTGAGCCCAAATGATATTTTTCCATGATTCTCTACATCTTTATAAAGCCCCATGTCAGTTGGCATAGCCTCATGAATCCATTTGCCGTGTTTTCTAGCTTGAATCTGTTTGCAAAAAGTTCAGATTTCCAAACTGGACAGTGTAAATCTGCAAAAAGTGCCCCTACGTTTGAATTTATATTTGGTGACCTAATGACCTGTACATCAAAGTGAATGTTCCCCATGATTTCCTATATAATTATCTACGACCTTCCCGGTTTGTAGCCCTCTAGCTCCTCATTCGGTATTTTTTTCAAAGCCCTTTCCAAATGGACTTTACAGAGGTTGAAAATCAACCTTTCCAGAAATTTTCAAAGAAGGCAAGTTTGGGTATGAATATCTTGCACGTATGATGAAATTAAGAAAAACCCCTGTGCACACATGCTCATGGTATCTGGATGTATCAATTTTCCTAGTGGCGGACTTTGAAACCAAAGTTTGGTATTTTTCAAATCAGTGTTTGGTCAGGGTTTGGAAGGTTTCAAAAGGTGCGCTTTCAGAATATGACTAAGTAGGAAACTTCAAGGATTAATTTTTTCATCTCAGGCATCATTATGAGCAATTGTTTGGCATTCTAGATTCCTTGTATGACATTTTATAGGTATGCCAGTTTCCAGGACTTGGGGAGGAGATTTGATCAATTTTTTAAGCTAGTTCTGGAGGCTACCTGTGTGGTTTTGATAAGAATCTGAGGGTGTCAAAAGTCAGATCTAAATGACAACCCACTTAGTTTTTCAAATCCAGAATGTGTCTAGTTGAGGTTTTAGAGTATTCTCAATGGTCAATTGTCCAGAAACAATTTTTTTTTTTAGTCGGACCCACTAGGGGACCCAACATTTGTTACACCATTGTTGAGGGAGCATCCATGAGTTAATGTAGTGAACCTCTATGTTAAAATACAATTTCATAAAGGTAGCATAATAGTTTGACAAGTTTTAAATGCCATTTTCAGGCCTATGCTTAAGTCTAACCATGTAAAGTTGAGGATTAAGAGAAAGTAGTTTCATTTGAACAACCATGGGACAAAGTCACAACACCATCTTAACCTTGTCAAGTTGTTTGTACAGCTACAAAATATTGAAAAAGCAACTCATCCTATGCAGGATAATCTGTTCAAGTTTCATGCTTATAAGAATGCTTATTTACAATTTGCAGCCAAGGCTTAGATTTGGAATGAGATCCAACTAAGCATTATTTTGGCTCGATTGGAATACATTTAGGGTGGATGTTTATTATCATTATGCATTCTTCACTTGAGAATTCATCAAATGCCCAAAGAAACTTGGCGCCAAGAACTCAAAATTGAAAACCAGCAAGTGGACTCGATGCAAGGAAACATTTTAAGCTGCTCGAAGTGAACCTGATGCCAAGAATTGTCATTTCATCCGAGAATTGATTCATAGCTGTGTACAATAAGAAAAAAAAAATGTGATGAGAATGTTCAAATAAGGAATGCTTGGAACATGACTTGAAAATATTTGTTATAAAATCTACGATGGGAGAAAATCTACAAGCATCTCCTCTACAATTGCTAAAGTCATTTTTCTTGTTGAACAGCTTGTTGAAGAATTCAAGAGCTTGCTACTGGATCACAATTCTTTTGTGTTTAGCGGCCTTAGTAATCATGGAGATGAAGTTAGTATTGAAGGGAATGTGTTCCAAATAGAAGAAACATTTAAACTTGCTTGAAGAAAATCAAATATGAAGACTTCCAATGTGTGTTTTTCACCTGGGAAATAAAATCAGTTTGCAGGGATCAGCCTTTCGCCATGTGGGGAGGGATCAAATAGAAGGGAAATGGTTAGAAATAAATAAGGGTTATTTTTCTTAGTGACAATGGTAAAAATGAGGAGCCTTTACAAGGAATTGTGTCTTTACAAGGAATTGTGTGCTCGCTTTAAGGGGTCAATCTGACTTTGCAAAAGAATTTTTACAAAGGTACTTGGTGCTGCTATTAAAATCGATACCCAATGTGTGGATGAATCTAGCCCATGCATTGCACAAGCAATGGTGTGTGCCAACAATATGGAGTGAATCTAAATTTTTAGGGTTCCCTGATGAAGTGGATACAAGATACATCGAGTGCTTTATGTATTGCTCCACAATGAGGAAATAAAAGCAACGATTGGCTTAGGGAAGAAATAATGATTAAAAGCTGCATAGAGTAAATCGAATGTTGCACAAAGAGTAGACCGATCCATGAAATGAGATAGCATGCCTTGAAAGAGCTCAAACACTGTTTGCAATCTATGTGGCCAGAGATTATTAAATACACTGCTCAGCATAGACCCGAAGGCAAAGAATAGACTTACTAAAAGCGGATGTATGTCCTAAGAAGGCTACATTGAGGGGTTTTGGCATTAAAAAGGGGAGGAATCAAAAAGGAAAATCAACGCATTGAGTATGGTCATAATGCGTAGTAAGGGACTGATATAATATTGTCAAATGAAGTTTTGATTAAATTATGGAGTGCACACATCCATTGTGCTAAGTGAAGGTGGATAAAGACTCATTAACCATTTTATGGATGCAAGGAAAACAAAAGAACCACGATAGATGGTGAAATGGAACTAAAAATAGATAAATGATTTAGGGAAAAGGAAATATGAAGGGAAGCAACTGTGCACCAAAGGGAAAAGTTTTCAACATAAGTTGTTGCGGAATACATTTTATTCAATGCCTGGTATGTGGAGAAATCCATAAAACACTGCATGAAGGGTTTGTAAACTGTATTACAAAAGTGGCTCAATGAAAGAAATGCTTGTTCTGCAGGTGAGAACGCCATCGCATATCGATGTTACCAAGTTTCATTTCTCTTGGAAAACTAAATTTCTAGAAGGAATTTTTTTTATATCTTTTTTTCATATTTTTTCAATCAAAACATACATTACATTCTCACCAAATTCATTATATCTTGAAATCAAAACCAATACAAACCCTTGACAGTTGGTATTCAAAAAGATTTTTCAAAACTAGAACCTTCTCCTCCTATAGACTGGCGCCATACATGTAACCATTTACCTTTTCATTTTCAAATAGTTACAAAACAACAACTAAATCGAGTGATTTAGAATCCCGTCAAAGTTTAAAACTTTGGGAGTAACCGCTCAACAATTTAAATAAAAGCCTTT
The DNA here is from genome assembly GCA_007258455.2 of Sequoia sempervirens. Classification (NCBI taxonomy): domain Eukaryota; kingdom Viridiplantae; phylum Streptophyta; class Pinopsida; order Cupressales; family Cupressaceae; genus Sequoia; species Sequoia sempervirens. The sequence continues at coordinate 4,837 of VDFB02369655.1, read as the reverse complement.
GATTTTATCTTGCTACCACTACCAAATTTAAATAGCATCCATTGATTTTCATTCAAATGATATAAGTTAAAATCATAACCTGCTCGACCAGTTACATTAAAAGGAAGGGTCGGTTAATGAATGGTTTTAAACCCTTAAAAAATTTTACTTCAGTGGCCTTTAACCCTCTATCACTGGTCAATGAACAAATATAACAAAAATTAACTTTGTTAATAATTTTTGCACAAAAAGCTTCTAGTTAGGGTTTTAGAAACAAGATTTCCAACAATGAAAGAACCCTAATCAAATTCAAACCTTTGGTGTAATTAATCTCTAACCCTTGATATTCACCATATACCTTTGATGTAGAATATCATGTCTTAGAAATGGACAATGAAGATAAGCTTTAGGGTTATATCAACCTTTAGCATTAGGATTATCTTTGCCTTCTTCAATCATGCCTTTAAGAAAACTTCTTCCATTGAATACCTTTGACAAGTATCTATCAATACCACTTTTGCATCACTCTGACTGAATGTCAAATACCTCTAAGATATCAAATTACCATGAAAAGATCCACACCATCAAGCATCAACATAGTACATTTTGACATCAACCCATGGGATGAGTATCAACACAGTACAAGCACCATGATATGAATATGAGTGATCAACAATTACTTTATCCTAAAGCAATACACAATACTCTGAATGATCAAGCAACTATGTAATACTTTTGCATCAACAAAGTACCTTAAATCATGACATCAAGAACCTTGTAATAATAAATGTATCAACATCAACTCCAAGCCCAAGCACAAACCCTTTGAAAAGAGAAACATGAAATTCAACTATTGAAATCAATGACAAACATCATGCCAACAAAATCCCCCTTTGGAATTGATGTCAACTTTCAAAACTTTGCTCCTCCCCCTGTGAAGATCTATTGTTCATTGCACGTTCATGATGAATAAAAACACTAAGCATTCTCTATCACTTTCTCCAAGCCCAAAAAATTACTATCATTATTTTAAAAACACCATCAAAATAAAAAGCAACATTGTCAATAATGTCAACATAATCAAAAGTAGAAACAAATTTACCACACTATTCAAGCAAATGTTGTTGTCACTGTTCATTTCTTCTCATTTGACAACAATGCAAAAGGATGAATAGCTTCACTATATTCCCTACATTATCCACACTGTGAGACATAGCTCATGAACCCTCTATTATAACTAAGATTACAAACATCATGACACTGAGCAATACAAGCAAACCAAGGACAAACCAAGAACATTGTCTCAAAGAAAAGAACTCACTGTCATTAGTTATCCATAAGCTATTGTCATCAACAAGAAAATAATGCATCAAATAAACAAGCAGCTATCATATCAAGCAACCATGAATAACTGTCATGCAAAGTATATTGGAACACTTCCATGCACTATTATCTAACTATCAAAATCTATTGTCAAAAAGCCAAAGATCCATTCATTGTCATCCCCTGATCCACTGTCATATATCAATGGAAAATATGCATGAAAATCCATTGTCAAAGGAGAATTGGAAATATTAATGTAAGATCACTTCATGCTAAAGCATTATCAAGCAACTGAGTAACCAAAAAACAATTTTCCACAAGGAACCACAATTCAAGCAAAACACTAGGCCAAAGCCAAAAATGCAAGAAAAAAGATTGGGAACACTGTCACTATTATACTGTCAACAAGATGATATGTCATAGATTGCAACTATTAGAATTGTTTTACACGAGTAAGGCACTAACATAAGTAAACCCATGTTACAATCATTGCAAATGATATGATCAATGACAAAGGAAGCCAAACAAACAAACAAACCAAGCATGAGTAACACGATCATATCAAGTATAAATATCACTATCATTGTTTAGATACCATGAAGGGACATCATCAAACATAATTCCCTTTGAATCAAATACCATATTGTGACTGAAGAAAATTGGTACCACTACCTACTATCAAATATAACTAGATATACGACTTTAACTAATCACAAGTACTTGGACAAATCCAACCAATCTGCACCAACCAACCAAAAAAGAGGGATAATAGTACATAGGCATAGTCTCCCCCTGAAACCATGCTTAAATGACACATTTTATTGAAGAGATGCAAGGGAAAGAACACCAATCCTGTCCCTCAAGTGCTCAAAAACCTCCATTTCTAGTGGCTTTGTGAAGATATCATCCACCTAATCACAAGATGCTACATAATCTAAATCAACTTCATTTGCCAATAATTTTTCCCCCAAGAAATGATATCTAATAGCTATATGTTTGGTTCTTGAGTGCATAACATGATTCTTGAAGATATTGATTACTGTAGTGTTACCACATAGAATAAGAACTAGTTGTGAAACATCTACCTTAATTTCCTTGAGAGTTTGAACCATCCAAAGTACCTATGAACAACAAGAAGCAACAACAAAATATTCTACTTCAGCAGTTGATAAAGACACCAAGTATTGTTTCTTGTTATGCCAAGACACTAATTTTCCACCCAAGAAAAATGTTCCTCCACTAGTACTCTTTCTATCATCAATACACCCTACCCAATCAACATTAGTATATGCAAGTAAAGTGAAATTATTATGTCTAGGACACCACAAACCATAGTCAATAGTGCCATTGAGATATCTAAATATTCTTTTGATTGCATTAAGATGAGATTTCTTGGGAGAGGACTAAAATATTGCCACTAAGCATTCAACCTACATGATATCAGGCCTTGAGGCTATCAAGTACAAGAGACTACCTATCATAGATCTGAATAAGGTCTGATCTACATCAGGTGAATCATCATCTTTACCTAATTTGCATCTAGTTACCATGGGAGTTCCAACTTGTCTACTTTCATCCATTTGAAATATTTTGAGAATTTCTTTTTCATACTTAATTTGAGAGATGAAGATACCTTTTTCAAGTTGTGACACCTAAAATCTAAGAAATAAAGACAACTCTCCAAGCATAGACATCTCAAATTCAGATTTCATGATGTTAGGAAAAGCATAACACATGTTGTCATCATTGCTACAAAAAATGATGTCATCTACATAGACAACAACAACAAGAATATCTTCACCTTTTGTCATGAAATACAAATTGTTGTCCACACCTCCTTTTGTGAACCCTTATCCTTGCAAGTACTTATCCAACCTAGAGTTCCATGCTCTAGGAGCTTGCTTCAAGCCATACAATGCCTTTCTCAATCTACAAACATGTTCTTGTTTTCCTTCACACTCAAAACCTTCAAGCTGCTCCATATAAACTTCTTCCTCAAGATCACCATTGAGAAAATTTGATTTAACATCCATGTGAAACACCTTGAAATTTTTGTAAACAAAAAAAGCTAGAAACATCCTTATGGCTTCAAGTCTAGCTACAAGTGCAAATGTCTCATAAAAAATAATACCCTCAACTTGAGAGTACCCCTTGCAAAAAAGTCTTGCTTTATTCCTAACTATCTTTCCTTTTTCATCAATTTTTCTTCTAAAGACCCATTTTTCCCCAATAACATTCTTGTCTTTATGTCTAGGAACAAGTTCCCATGTTTTTTTCTTTTCAATCTGACTTAACTCCTTCCATGGATTTAACCCAAAACTCATATTTTTTGGCCTCTATGTAGGTTTTTAATTCTATTTCTGAGATCAAACAAACTTGTACTTGATCACCTGTGTTAGCAATCCTTCTTCTTTTTTGCACACCTATATTTTTTTCCTCAATGATCATCTCATGAGGATGATCTCTTTGTAGTTTTTGAAGGAGTTTTAGCTATTGAATCCATAGGATTTTCAGGAGTACCTTATTCCACTTGAACTTCCACCTCTTCTTTTGATACATGATATTCTTCTTCATTATCTTCTATCTACTGTTCACAAGGCTGAACCCTTTCATCAATTCTAACATTAACACTTTCAACTACTCTTTTGAGTCTTTTATTAAAATAATTATAGACTTTACTATGTGTAGAATAGCCTAAGAAAATACCTTCATCACTCCTAGACTCAAAACCGCCCAAAATTTCATCTCTCTTGATAAAGAATTTACTACCAAAAACTTTGAAATAACTAACATTTGTTGACTTACCATGCCACAATTCAAATAGAGTATATTCAATTTTTACCCTTAATTAGACCATATTTAGAATATATAAAACTCTATGAACTGATTTTTTCCAATAGGTGTTAGGAATATTTGCATCATGAAGCATTGTTCTTGCCATCTCCTTGATTATTCTATTCTTTCTCTCAACGACTCTGTTTTGTTGTGGTGTCCTAGAGGTTGAATATTTCCTTTTAATGCCATGAATTTCACAGTAGTCCTCAAATTATTTTTAAGTATACTCTCCACCCTTATCTAATCTAATACATCTGATTTTCAAATCCGATTCTCTTTCGACCATCTTTCTAAAAATATTGAATCTATCAAATGCTTCTAATTTATGCTTCAAAAAATGTAACCCAAGTCATCTTAGAATAGTCATCAATTAAAAGCATAAAGCATCTTTCACCATTTAATGACTTTTTCCTTGTAGGACCACATAAATTAGTATGAACAAGTTGTAAAGGTTTAGAAGAAGAGTATTCTTTGTACTTAAAACTGATTTTTGTTTGCTTACCTAGTTGGCATTCCTTACAAGTGCTACTAATTGGCTTAGAGATGAGTGACATATTTCTCACATTCTGATTTTTACTGATCTTAACAAGATTGCTAAAGTTTATATGTCCAAGCCTCCTATTCCATAACCAAATTTCTTCGACTTGATCCATAAAACAAACATTTCCATCTTTATCTTTGTTTACATCCTCTTGAATAT
>VDFB02369654.1:0-25863 GCA_007258455.2 Sequoia sempervirens | reverse complement strand
CTCTAAATAACTAAGGCCATCTGGGGAGCTTTTCATCTATCTAGGCAAGCATCCATATGGTGGATGAACACAAAGATGGAGCTTGGGTTAAGTTCCTTAAGTCTCACTTGGGATGAGTTTGTGGAAATTTTTCAAAAGCAATGGCTACCTCAGCTTTATTATGATTTGTGGACACGAAAAAAGTAAACCTTCTACTTTTTCTTGTTTTGTCCCTCCTTATGCTTATTTGGCTTGATTTTTCCTTGATTTAATGTGGCCCACACATTCACATTAAGTCTTGAATCATTATGAATCATTATTGTAAAGGTGTTGTGACACATTTTCACACTTTTCTAGACTCTTCTTATTATAATTAATCTACATACCCCTTTTTTTATCACTTACCAAGTCTTATTTCAAAGTGTTTTAAAGTCTTGTAACAAAATTTCATGCTTTTCTAGACTTGTCATCAACAAATACACCTTTCTTATGCTTTATAATTTGGCCCCTTTATACACTTACAGGTCTTAATTAAGTGTATTTTTGAATACAAACTCGATAAACATCATTTAATACAACTTAATTTTTGACACCCATTCACATACCTTGAGTGGGACCCATTCACCACTAGGGGCGAATGAGTCCCTCTTGGCACAAAAATAAAAATAAATTCAAATTACTGGCAGATTTTTATTCCTTAAGACCTAAGGTCGGCCTATGATGTATTTTCGACAAATTAGGGCATAATTGTGTATAAATATATGATTTTCTATTCATTTTAACCCCCATCAACATAATTCATTCACTCATCATAACATTCAAGCATTCTAGAATTTTCATCATTCAATCAAGCACTCAAGCATCTTGGAGCAGCATATCTTCAGACTTCAACATCAATGGTTTGGTGAGTTTATCACATTGCATGTTATTTTTTCATCATTCTCTCTTTACTTCATTTCATTATCAAGGGTTTGATTACCAAACTGGGGTTTGACCAAGGAAAACCCCTATACTCTAACCCTTAACCCTTTTTCCCCTCTTTGTATGTGTGTTTGCAGGTCTTGTTGAAAGATTTTCCAAGGAGAAAGGTGTCAAAAAGGTGTTGTAAAGTCATCAAAGTCAACATAACCCCATTTAAAGCTTGGAGAACCCCTTTCCCATTAGATTTTCCAGATTCAAATCCAACAAGCTGTCAAGCAGAAAAGTGCAGACCAAGACCCACATAATTGACCTTTGAATTTTCAAAAATTTGCAGGTGGACTAATTCACCATCTATGGAGAATGAGTCCCACTGCCAAGCTAGAAAAAGTGTTTTATGAAGTTCTGTGTTCTCGGCATCCTGAAACCTGTTTCAAAAAATTTCAACAGAAATAGGACTAATTCGCCATCTATGGTGAATGAGTCCTAGTGGGCTTCAACACTGATCTCTATAGCATTCCAAAACCTTCTAACATCAACTTTCAGCCTCCAGGCGCACTTCATTCAGTTTCATTAAATTATGTCTTTATTTGTTCATGTTTTAGTTCATGTTTGCATACAAGATTATGTTTTCAAACACTTTGGATTTCTTAGTTTTCATTCAATTAGTGATCTATTTTATCAGTTTTTTGCATTTAGTTCATCTCATCTAGGCACATTGCATCCATTTTTCATTAATCTTAAGTGTTTACATTGCATTTTGGCCCCATCTTTCCCCTTTTGGGTGAAAAACCCTAGAAGTGCAAGAAAGACCCTCAGGTGCCCAAATATTTGTTTACATGATTAAAAGCTTACTGATTATCAAAATTTAAGGCAAGGAGATTCCTCGATAATTGAGCATTGGGGGAAATTCACTCATCTCCTACAATATGTAGCTATGTACCTTAAGGACGAGCAGTTTCACATTAGGAAGTTCATCTTGGGCCTCAACACCCAAATCGAAGGAGAAGTAGACATACACAATCCTAATACTATGGACTTGGTGTACAAGAAAGTTATTAAACAAGAGTAGATGCTTAAATCTATCTCTATCTTCCGTGAAAAGAATCGAAAAAAGTTTAATTGGTCACAAGCTAATCAAACTTTTAAGAATCCAAGTGATGGTTAGGATTTCCTAAGGAAAGGAGGAAAGGTATTCCATAATAAACAAAAAGAATCTAGAAGAGACCACAAGGGAAATAATAACAACAACTGCAACCCCAGAAGGAATAAAGGCAGTTCGGGGAAACCAACAACAAGGAAAGGACCGTTGAGAGGATGTTTCACTTGTGGAGGAGATCACACTGCGCAAGTCAATGCCCCAACAAACCACTAGGGACACATCCACATGGAAATCCTCTATCTCCTCAATGAGTAGCATTCCAATAGAAGATTCATGTGATGCTAGATAATTGGCAGGCAGAGTATCAGATTACTCTCAAGTGGAAATTCTAGGTACTTTGTTTGGTACGCCTATTTCAATTCTAATTGATACCAATGCTACATAAAATTTCTAGAAAATTTAGCTATATGGAAAATTCTTTGATTGTTGAGTACGTAAACTGGACAAGAGCTAAGGTGGAGCAATATTTATTTGAAGCAAGGGTTGAACTTCTAAGTTTCTCTACGGAAGTAAATTTGTATGTAGCCCCCTAGATTCATATAATGTCATATTAGGAATGAATTGGATATGGAAGCATAGAGCCAAATTAGATTGTCATGCTAAAACTATAAAATGTTTAGATGATATTGGGAACTGGGTATTCTTGCAAGGAACACTTAGAGAAGTCAATTTGTAGAAAATATCTATTGTAAAAATGCATAGAGCTAAGAAGAAAGGATGTCAACTTTTTGCTATGAAAATGGAAAAATTGGAAGAATGCAATGAGTTTATCTCTCAAGATGGTATAGTGTACTATGGACCCCAAGATCTCCAAGAAGTTGAGGATGTTAAGGTGGTGGAATCAAGAAAATTGGATATGGAGAATTATCCTGTCCTAAGGGACTTTGTGGATGTATTTCCAAATGAATTGTTTGGATTACCTCCCAAAAGAGTTTGATTTCTCCATTGATATTGTTCTAGGGTCGGAGCCTGTATCGAAAGTTCCATATAAGATGACCATGATGGAGTTAATGGAGCAAAATACTCAATTGAAGGAATTGTTATCCAAAGGATTGATTAGACCAGTGTTTCACCTTGGGATCTTCGTGAAGAAGAAGGATGGTACACTGTGCTTGTACATAAATTATCAGTTTCTTAACAAGGCAATGATAAAGAACAAATATCTATTACCACATATTGAAGATCTCTTTGATCAGATGTGAGGAGCAGCAATTTTTTCAAAAATTGACTACAGTCAGGATATCATCAACTAAGGATCAAGGATGAAGATATATTCAAAACAACCTTCAAGACTATGTATGGCAATTATGAGTTCACAATCCTACCTTTTGGACTAACGAATGCGCCTGCAACATTCATGAACTAAGTAATGAATAATGTTGTTGTCAATCAAATTGCACCCGAACGCTTGAATGATTAAATTAAGCAATCTATTGAAACATGGGAACTATCTTCAGGCTATGGGTATTCCTATGGCGAAGATAGACCTCCAGATTTTAGGTTGGTTCCTATATGATTCTTAAATTAATAACTGGGAACTTGTTGGAAAAGGGATAGAAGAACTATTGCTAAATGCATGTGAAACTGTAAACTAGTGGTGATGCGCCTAATTAATAAAGATCTGCAACTGTGATTCATGATAAACTTCAGAAAAACCATCCACACAAGTTGATTTTAACAGTTTGACCACAAAAATGATTCTAAGGAAGGTGTGAATAAACCACCTTTGAAGGAAAACAAAGTTTTCTCAGCAAAGAAGAATATAGATTATTCTGTTACACAACCCTAGACCTGTGATTTTCACTATTTTAAATGCATGCAAATACAAATGAGAAAATAATTTTAAAGGTTCTAATATTAAACACAATAAAATGTCATCAAATAATTCATAAAAACACCATAATGACAAGGCAGACTTTTAATTTCACTGAAATTGAAGGAATCTTTGCAAATGTGACACAAATTGAACCTATAAACCTATTGTTGTACTAATCTAAATATGAAAGCTAAGTTACAAGATAATTCACTTTGCAGAATGCAAAGGCTGAAAAACAAGAACTAGTGAAAAACGACTAAGTCATTTCACTTTATACAAAAAGCCTCTCCAAGGCATGAAGGTGAAATTGAAAGTCAATTTCAGTGTCAAATTGATAACTCCAAAGTGAAATTTGAGAAAAAGAGAAAATCTTGATAAAAATAGCCCAAACTTGAAACAAACTGCTCTTTGTGCCTAAAAAACTCCACCTCTCCATGTGCATGACCAAAATATCCTATGAACTAACGTGGAAGTAAAAGAAACTCCATTATTTGCATCACTCTGTCTTTCCATGACTTGATCTTCAGTTCTCTTCACTCGTTCCATCTTGCATGATTTTCTTGAAAAGATAACCGAAAGATTAAATATTAAAGCCAATCAATGTGATTACTTTAATATTTAATATGTGATGGCTTTTCTTTTTAAATTGCATGTTAAATATTAGGGTAATAAAGCATTACCTTTAATATTTAATTTACATTTGCTATTTTTTCTAACTCCATGCAAGAAGTATAAGTGAGGGTGAACTCTACATTTTAAAATTAAGATATTCTTTGAAGTCAAACTTCAAAACCTCACAAGCCTTTTAAATCATTAGGTTAATTGACTTAAAAAGTCAATACCATGGGAAAAATTTGAATGAAATGATTTTTTTAAAAACATAGTCAGTAAAAAAAAAGGTCATCATTCGAATTAGGGTGAGTAAAACACTCAAACCCTAAAACTCTCGTTCATTCCTCATTTTGCACTTTGGAGAAACTTCAACCCAGGGCCGCCATTAGGGTTTGAGCTTTATTTTTTTGACTCTTTCCTATCGATTTCTAAGAGATTTCTTTTTGAAGACTCCTTTAGGGAATTATATGGTAAGTTTTCCTCAAGTAGAAAATCCTCTGTCATCTCCATTTTGAAACATTTTCTGAGAAGTTTTGACCTCCATGGTCGCAGCTACTATTGATTTTCTGATGCATTTTCTCATGTATTTCCTCACTGCCTCTGGCCGCCATTGATGATATTCAAGTGTCTTAATGTCGTGGGTAGCCCAGTATACTTCTCTACATAAACTCTTGGTAAGCTCTACTATTTATTATTCAAGCCTCACAGTATTATTAACTCTTTTATTTTGCCACTATTTAAGGCTTCCTGTCTTTTATGGCCGCAGCATTATATGGGATATTTTACTCCATTTTCTATAAAGAAAAGAATGTAAATCTTTCTCATTTTGTCTTTAAGTTTCCTTCAAGGTTCAACCACCATGGTTGCGGCCTTTTGAAATAAATAGAGAGGAAAAACCCCTTTGTGGCTCACACCTCTTTGCACGATGTTACTCATGATTATCTTGAATCTCAATCTAAAACCCTCTGCCAGGAGCAAACTCAGGGTTACAACCTTTTTGTTTCCAAGGCTCGTACTCATCCAAAGATGGTTGTATATGCCCACTATATTTGCTTTCACTATGATACAAATCTCTACTTGACATCTGCACCATTCGCCTTATTATTAATTTTTTTGAATTTTTAATAATAATTCAAATACTGGTTCTCTATAGTATGCAGATAACTCTGTATTTCCTCACTATTAATGATTATGCATTTGATTTGATTATACCGCTGAAACAAAAGTTGGGAAATGGTGTTATTTCTTAATTTCAGAATGATGTTATTTTTCCCCTCAAATAGATTCATCACTTTTGTGCAACAAGTTTTTGTGAAAAAAATAGCTTCATTGCTCTGCATATACAGTGGAATTGATATACTTTGAGACCTTTCTCCTATATTTTGAAGAAAACCCGCATGGTTATTTTGAAACTCCTTTTGTGAAACTATGCACCACTGTATTGTTATTCCCTGAAGGCCACAATCTGTATTCTTCCTCTGTTTATGTTCTTGATGAATAAATGCCTTAAATATGAATGGAATGTTGGAAAGTTTCCTTATTAAATGTTTTGGAAAATCATGTGTAGCATATCATGTCAACAGCTTTCCCTGAAACAAAATTCCTTCGTGCCACCAATGTAACAACTACATTTATCCAGTTCTATTCATTTTCATATTTGAATCATGATACTTTGAAAATATGATTGTATTTTACATACCAATGAGCACTTTTAGTATGCTTCAATGGTCTCTTCTGTTGGTGATCATTTTCACTCAGCTGCTTTCACAATCTTCTCTCCTTGTTCACATGATGCACCTTTATTAGATGAATCATTTGATCCTTCACCTGTAGCTTTTATAATGCACACCTTGCATCTTTGTTGACATACTCATTAAGCAATTTTCCTTCTTCTTTCATGGATGTTATTGTTGGGCTTGATGCTTCCTTTTATAAAAATGGTAGAGATCTTGTCAATGTAACTATTTCCATGCTCAGATTTATACAAGATAGTCATTGTATTTGCAAATAATACATTTTGAAAATGTACCTATCTTGTTATTTATATCTTGCATACCTTAAACAATCAGGGACATAAAAAAAAAATGAAAATGTCATTTTTGTTTCTATTCAGCATATTCATTGTTCATGCCCTGTATTCTTAACAGTCATAATCTCTGCATGCGATTTATATATTATATAGATCTGTTGCTCTATTGACTTATTATCCCCACACTTGCATGATTGTTTTACTCAAAAAATGAAAATAAGAATCCCCTTTTATTGCTCTGTACCATGAGAGCATGTTAATGATTGGTAATAGCTATGACTATCATTTGATATTAAATCCATGTCATGGATATTTTTAAATCTGGAACTTTCTCTTAGCTCTATTAGTAGCAATTGAATGCTTGTCTTTTTAGATTCGTGACTTTATAAGCTGACCCTATAGCAGCAATATGATGAATGCATTATCCTATAGCATGGTCTTTTACATCTCTGTATCTCCGTTATTCTAAAAATTATATTTTTGTAGCTTCAAAAGTTGTTCTATTGATGTTGTTTAATTCTGCCCCAAATCCTTGCATTGCATCAACTATCAATGCATATGGTTTGATCTGCTTCTTAATGTTTATGAGCTGGGCTCAACCCTTGTGGCAGCCACATTTCACACCACTCATAACAATATGTGTTAATTGGAATGATCTGATTATACCTGTTCCTACACATTTAAACAAACAAGTTAGCAAAAATAACTAAAGCTGAAAGCTTCCAATGAATCTTTGTGCTCTTCTAACTTGATTATTTGATGCAGCTTGAAATGATGTAGATTATATTCCTGTTGGCAATGTAGGCATGAGGAAAATAGTGATTTTCCATTTCTCTAACAACACATTTTAACAATTTCCCAAGTGCCTTTGGAACTGGAGCAGGAGTTGTGCCAACTGGAGCTAAATACGAGGAGACACCACATAATTGAAATGATGATTCGTCATTCCAGGCAATGGCGAATCACTCCTTTCCTTATTTTTATATTTTCTTCAGTTGTATAGTGTACATCTCCTTTTTTGTACTCATCATTTGATTATGAAAATCAAATTGGCTACTCTCACGGCTTGTGCGGGACTTCAATTTTTCCAATATGAATAAAACAGCATTCTTTATGCAAATGTCTAAATTTTTGTTATGAGTACATGCGTAATAAAATCTGAAAACCAAATGTAATCAGATTTTTCATGATGATAAATACTTAGCAGCAAAATTTGAAATTCTATGTACCTCTCATTAGCAATGCAATTCGGCTCTACCTGTTTGAGCTCGTAGTGAAAAATAGGTAACAAATGTATTTTGGGATTTCTTAGATATGTTTGTGTTGGTCTTCTTGGACAATATTCTTATCTACTCCAAGAATGAAGAGGAACATCTCCAGCATCTAGGGATTATTCTCCAGTTTTTACAAGAGCATAAGCTTTATGGAAAAATCTCAAAATGTACCTTCTTTCAAAAGGAAATGCAGTAACTAGGTCATGTGATTTCAGTGGATGGGAATGCAATTGAGCTAGAAAAAATTAAAGCAGTGCTTGAATGGCCAATACCAAAGAATGTGTTGGAAGTTAGAAGCTTTATGGGTTTGGATGGTTATTATCGAAAGTTTGTAGCAAACATTTCTAGAATAGCTTTTCCCATTACTTCATTTCAAAGAAAAGGGAATAATTTTGAATGGTCAGAGAAATGTCAAGCGAAATTTGACCAACTCAAGGAAAAGTTAACTACATCTCTAATACTCAAAGTACCAAATCCTAATGGTGATTTTATTGTCATCACAGATGCTTTAGGTGAAGGTTTGGTTTGAGTATTGATGCAAGATGGATGAGTCATACCCTATGAATCTAGGAAGATGAAGCTTTATGAGAAAAACTATGCTTTACATGATTTGGAATAGGTAGCAGTTGTCCATGCATTACAAATGTGGAGACACTATTTGTTGGGGAAACCTTTTGAATTGAAGACCAATAATCATGTAGTCCGAAGTATTTTTTTACCTAACCAAATCTAAACTCATGGAAAAGGGGATGGCTAGAATTGATATATAATTATGACTTTCATATCAACTATATCAAGGGAAAGGAAAATCAAGTTGTAGATTCCCTAAGTCATAGGAGACATCTCCTCAATGATATCAATTCAAACTGATTTCAAGGTTCAAGTGTTGCAAAAATCTAAGGGTGGCGAGTACTATGAACAAGTCAAGCAAGCACTCTTGGATAATCTACAAGACCCAAGGTATGATGGAATATTAAGGTTTAAGGGAATAATTTATGTACCCGACTCCAAGGAACTAAGGAATATAGTGTGGAAAGAAGTTCATAGCACACCTTATTTTGTACATCCCAGAGTAACTAAGTTATTGGCTGATGTAAAGCCATTGTATTTCTAAAATGGAATGAAAAGGGATGTTACAAGATTTGTAGCAAGTTGCTTAGAATGTCAGAGGGTGAAGGTAGAATATAATCACCTTGCAGGACTTTTGTATCCTCATGAAGTTATAGAAAGAAAATGGCAAGTCATTAGTATGGATTTTGAGCAAGGTCTTCCAATGTCAAGGAATAAGAATAATTCCATTCTAGTAGTTGTGGATAAGCTTAAACAAAGGTGCCTCATTTTATTCCAGGAAATCTAACGGATGGAACTCCTATTGTAGCTTGAAAGTTTATTCAAGAGGTATTTAATTTACATGGAATTCTTGAGAAGATTATTTATGAAAGGGATGCTCGTGTGACATCTAGGTTTTAGAAAACCTTGTTTTCTTCACTTGGGACATAGTTGAACATAAGTTCAGCATATCATCTAGAAACTGATGGACAAACTGAAAGGGTGAACCAAGTGTTAGAGGATCTACTAAGAATGTACTTCATGGATCTACAATACAAGTTGGAAGATTACCTACCATTGGTCAAATTTGTGTATAACAACTCTTATCATTCCATTATTAAGATGGCTTTGTTTGAAGCATTGTATAGCAGGATTACAGAACTCCAATAAGCTGGGATAATCTATAGGATAGGATGATCCTTGTGCCGGAAATGCTATCCAAACTAGAGGAGAAAGTTAGTATAATTAAGCAAAGGCTAGCAGAAGCTAATGATAGGGAGAAGAGTTATGCAGATTCAAAACCAATACCCAGACGTTTCTTGCTAGGAGAGAATATTTTGTTAAGATTAAAACCTCACAAGAGTTCTACAAATTTTTGGAATTCATCCAAACTATCTCCATGTTACGTAGGTCCTTTTGAGGTTCTTAAAGAAGTTAGCCCTGTTGCTTATCGAATTGCTTTGCCACCAGCTCTTTGCAGGATGCATAATGTCTTTTATGTGTTGCACCTCAAGAAGTACATGCTAGGGGATAATCATGTTATTGATTAGAATGGTTTACAAGTACAAGACCTAGGAGTGGTGACAATCAAGCCTCTCAGAGTACTCAAAACACATAGGCTTCACCTACATAATAGAGAGGTTCTACAATGCAAGGTCTAGTGGGATCAGTATGCAGAAGATTCTACCAATTGGGAGGACTATGCTAAGATGAAGCAATAGTTTCCTCATGTTTTGCTAGACTTTGAAAATTCTTAAAAAATAATGTTATGTTTTATGTTTCATGTTTTATACTTAAAATCATCAAGGATGATGATTCACAAGTGGGGGAATATGTTACACCAATTGTGCTATTACTTATTTACAATTACTTTGATGAGTTAAAATATTTTAATACATGATTATGTTTTGTATATTTAGATGGAAAATGTGATTAATGAATGTGCAATACAATATGATACTTTCAATATTTTGAATATGAAAATATATGATGCATATAAATGTAATATTATTGGCTAATTTCTATTGTGATGCACTAAGTTGGTTGAAGGAAAAGAATCAAGCCTCTGAAAGAGAGGGGGAGTATCACTCAGGAGAAGAGCTTGGTTTGGTAACCCTTAATGTGCCTATTTGGGTTATCACACACTCACATCCTAGTTAGTCAAGTTGATTCAAGTTAGTTCGAGAATTGGTAAGTAAACCTTCGGTCATAGTTTGGGGATAATTTGTAATGGTTTTGGTTTAGTCTTTGATCTCTTGATTATTTCTTAGTTTGGATTATAGGACTAAATCTCTATATTGAGTATAAGTTCTTCTTTGTGTATTTATATTTATATATTAATCAAATGAGTATATACATAGAATGTATATATGTATATATGTATGTGATTACGATAACTCATACATATGAGTATATACATGCATGTGTAGTGTAGGTAGGAATACTTATGCATACTCATATACAGATATATCATATGCATGAGAATATTGACTGGACATCTATGACACATATGTATATACATTTTGCATATATATATATACCGATCGATGAATATGTAAATATATGTGTTTAAATTATGGAAACTAAAATAATGATAATATATGTATATAATATATATGTATATGAGTACGTTAATGTATGCATATATACATACATATTGATATGTATATAATTGTTAGTATATTTAAACGACAACCAATGATTTTAATATGTATATATATATATATATATATATTAACACACAAACACACACTAAAGTATGGGAAGTGCTTAAACCGGCACTATGCAAAAGTAAGGAGATGCATTTTATTGTAAAGTTGTTGATTATATTAAAACCAACGCACATTCAAGGTGTAGACACCTCAAAATGACTAATACATTTTCATCTTATCATTTCATCGTTATCCTTATCATTTCTTCTATATATAATTACGTAAATAATTTTTAATTATTTAATTAAGCTAATATTTCCCCCCTATTCATCCATAATTAAATAATTTTTAATTATCTTATTTTTTTCATCATATCTATTTTAACTAAATATTTTTAATTATTTAATTAACTTATCATATTCCCTCCAAAATTAATTAAATTCAAATTTATCTTTGGCCTTTTATAATTAAATATTTTTTAAAAATTATTTAATTAGCTAACACTCCTCTTTTAAATAAATTAAAATTATTTATTAAAATTATTTTTTTCTCTAAAATAAATAAATTAATATTTATTTATTTCTCCTACTATTCTTATGAATTAAATATTTATTTAATTCTTTTAACTTTCCCTCCTTCATCAAATTTAAGTTATAGGTCCCACACTATCTTAAATTTTACTATCCATTTATCAAATATTAAGGGAAGCATATTAATATAAAGCTTTCATTCATTCATATCCCCTATCTATCATGATTACTATGAAGAGCACTATCAAGCATTATCAAGAACTATCAAGTGTTATCATTATCAAGCAAACAAGTTACCATTAGCATTATCAAGTATAGGTATCATTTATCTTTGAACATTTATCGTTATCATTGCATCATATTATAATTTTTCTTTCATGGTTATTATTACTTTGAAGAGCAATCCATAATGGAGCAAATCAAGGTCTTTTCTATGATGACTTTATTAGTTATTCATTTCCAAGCCTTGAGATGTTGAGTTTCATTGAATGGTTGTTGAAGTGTGAATTTTGTACTTTCATTGCATCGTTACTATTTGTGATTCACATTTTCATCATCTACACAATGGTAAAGAGAAAATTTATTTGAGAGACCAAAGTCCAATAGTAGCAAGGTAGAGAAGGGAGTAAGCAAGGAAAAGTGAAGGCCTCGTTTAGAGGGCTTCAACGAATTGAAATATGATGGGGCCTCTAAAGGAAATCAAAGATTAGCAAGTGATATGTTTATTCTGGATATCTTCATTAGGGATCCTTTATATAATGGTTATCCTTTCTTCAAGATAAAAATAAATGATGAAGTAAATGGGAAGTGTTGCTAGCAAGATTGGAGGCAACATCTCAAAAAGTGCCAAAACTCATCGTAGAAGGAGATTTAATGGCAGTTAGATCAGTGTACTGATAAGGAGAAAGAGCTCAAATTGGGAGCTCAATTGATTAAAGAATAGATTGAGGATTTGAGGTTTCTACATTGTAAGAGGAAGTTGAACTTAGAAACAAATAATTTACAGCTAATGCATGCATTGATTAAGATCCCAATAAGATCAATATATGGACAACATGGGTGGACATTATATTATAATTATTGATAATTTTACGTAAAGTAGTGAGCATGTATTGGATGTAACCTGATGGAATTAATGCTTGCAAAAATGTATAGTGGTAGCTCTAGCAATTAATGGTTTTATTGGTCATGTTGGTAGATGGCCTTTTTAATGAAACTAGTGTTGTGAAAGAGTATACAAGGATTATGGGGAATTGGTTGGTGCTCTTAGTCTAGGTTTTTGGGGAGTGAAAAGTGTTTCTAAGGCTCAAGTAACAATCATATTGGGAGGAGTAGGGAGATAAGTGTTGAGGTTTATTATTGGATAGAAGGTTGAACCATTTGTTTTCCCTATGAATCCTTAGTGGCTCTAGGGTTTGTGTGAGGAGAGTTGGTTGAAAGAGGTCTATAGGTTGATAATAGGCCCTAGTCTATAATACAAGGTTACTTTGCTTCAAATTTAGGGATGGTGGTGGCAAATGCAAATTTATGTGTTTAGCTACTCAAGCTTTCCTTGTTTGACCAATTTGGTGACATAGAGTTGTCTAAGGACATGGAAGCAATAGGGGTTCAATTGAAAATGCTAGGAAAGAATTGTTGATAGTGTAAGGGAATGGAAATAAGGAGGTGACAAAAGCATTGAGAAGATAAATTAATGTGTTGAGGGCTTAGTACGTTGGTATCGGTAAGGTCCTAGTAGGTCTCCATGTAATGCATGCTAATGGAAGGCTTGAATTTAGTAGTGACTTCACCATTCTTGTGATCTATATAGTGGCTCAATACATAGGGCTAGGCATCAAAGAGAATTGTGCCATGGTAGATGGTTTCCTTCCTTGGTGAGGGATTACAACAACTAGTAGCTCAAGAGGTCTGGAGGGCATAGTGGGGGAGGTGCATGAATCAATGGAGACGTTATCTAAGAGCAAGGAGAGATGAGGTTGGTGTGGGTTTTTTATGACATAAGTAGTGTTCAAGATGCTTGTTTAAATTTAATATTGAGTCTAGAGGTTTCTTATGAGATATAGTGTTAAAATACTAATTTTATTTTTCTCATATTTTGACTACATGTAGCTAATAATTTTACATACCTATTAATATATTAAACTTCTTAGTTTAAAGACACAAATGCAAATAAAACTCCCACTTAATAATTTTTTTTAATGAAATGATGAGATATTAAAACCTTGACTAAATTATAATCTTTTAAATAATTGGTGTATATAATAGTCGTACATTGATAAATGCTTTCTAAGTCTCCTTTTCGTGTTGTTTTCAGATATCCATCTACGTAGAAAAACTCCAAGGCCCTCATTCGGCAACGTGTTTCAAAGTCCAGCGTACTGTGTGGACAATTGTTGTCCGTTCATGAAGAAGTCACAAGCAGTCTTTGCTCAGTAAACTGAATGATTTCCACAGTTAATAGGAGGTTTCAAGCAGAAAGTTGTCCATTTCTCATAATACAAAGTTACTTATGAAGCTTCAAACAAGCCTACGAAACTGCTGTAGTTTTCAAAAGAAAAGAAAAAACTAGAAATCTGAGCCTCTGTATAGTTTGCTGGCCGCTCTATTAAAATATCAATTGGTTTAATGGCTAAATAGGTAATTGGCTAAAAATTTAAAGAGGAAATAATCCCATTAATTTAACCAATCGATCTGCATGTGAACACAAAATCTCCAACCTTATCCACCACTGCACGGAACATTTTTAGTTCACCGGGCAGCTTGTTTAAATAAATATCTTTAACGTCTATAAATGAGAAGCCCTTAGGTAAGTGTTATCACAAAATACAGATTGTAGTGTACAGTTTTGTTTGTATAAAAAAAAAAAATTTCTATATTTCGGATTAAATTATATGATTCACAATTCTGTTCTTTTTATTTTCTATCTTTTTGATGATGGATTTTTCTCTTTTATCTTTATCTTTCTGATGATGGATCATGTAGTTTGATCCGACACGTGAAAAAAATATATAAAAATTACACAGTGAGAAACTGCACATTACAATAATACTACTGTAAAAGCCATATGTCAACAAAGTACAGATTTCCACTTCATAGATTGTATATGGAACGTACTGGAGTCTGGAATTCAACTATTTTTATAAACTAAACTAACACAGAATTTTAATTACAATGCCTGAACAGTCCATTAAGATGGATATCATCATAATGGTATAGGACGAGGCGACACAGGCACAAAACACAGAGAAAAGAATGTAACGCACCATTATCATTGTCAACAAGTACAGTACAAAGAACCCACAAAAGGGTAATGCTTCTGCAGAAATCTACTCTTCTGCGGTAGCCTCAACATTTAGATCAAAACTCCTCACACCCATATTTTGATCACTTCCACTACAAGATTACAATCAGTAAAATTACCACCGAAG
This sequence comes from Sequoia sempervirens, assembly GCA_007258455.2. Lineage (NCBI taxonomy): Eukaryota > Viridiplantae > Streptophyta > Pinopsida > Cupressales > Cupressaceae > Sequoia > Sequoia sempervirens. Next base: position 10,915 of record VDFB02369654.1, on the reverse strand, counting down.
TGCTTGCATTGTTTGAACAATCAGTAAAATTACAATCTTTCCTAGCTAAGGCAGAAAAGTCCTCCCATTGGAAAGAGGGCTTCCATGGAGATTTACCTTGGATAACATCGCCACCCACGATCTGAGATGTGGGTGTTTCTCCTGCAGAAGGACAATTCGCTGATTTACCTTCCATATCATCGCTACCCACAATCTGAGATGTGGGTATTTCTGCTGCAGAAGGGCAATTCATTGGCTTCTGCTTATAAATCTTGTGCATTGCATGAATTCTGTCCACTAGAGCGAAAAATTCTTGGACTTCATCTTCATTGTCATCCTGTGCTGCACGTTTCCTGCACTTTTTTCCCTCACATTGCTTTTTCTCATGCTCTGCAAACTTTTGCTCTTGTCCCTTGCATTCCATGATAATACCTAACAGAAGTCCTGATCATGAAACCTCCGTTGCTTTTAACTAGAGTATAGAAGATTTATAGCTGGATCTTTACCAGATTCAAACCCATGTATGGTCGTTTCCGATTCCCTCTATAAGCAAAAACAAACGAAGGTGGGGAAGAAAATTCAATCCATGCCTTCGTTTCACCTCAAAGACTTTTATCATTGCTGTTTACATTGTGACACATCTCGATGTCGAATTTACGTCATCCAGCTTACATTGGCAATTCGCGTGGCCAAAAGTTCTCCACGCGGGACCACAGTCCACCGACATTTATAGCAAAAGCGAAAACGACAACTAGGTAATCCACATGCCGCCTACATTTATAACAGTAAAATTCGGAGGGAAATGTTAAATCACAGGAAGGCGAGCTTAGCTTTTATGGTATTTTTATAATTTCAAGAAGATTGTATAATATAAAAGAGAGATTTTTATTATTTTCTCCATGTATAAATTAAATCGACAATTAAAATGGTTACGAAAATAAAAGTTTTTATAAATGTAAATATATTTAAAATATCAAAACTTATAGTCTAATAATAAAGAAAGATTACTTTCACATCAAAAACAACGAAAACTAAAAGATTACTTTCACATCAAAAACAACGAAAACTAAAGTAAATATATAATAATGAATTCTAAACTGGATCCACTTATCTTCCATTGGTTAATTTTTGATATACAGTTTTAGTTATATATAATTGTATTTATAATAATATGTTTTAGTGTTTAAAAAGTAATTTAGATATATTTGTCTTATAAAATTTGTTTGAAAAGGAAAGTTGATTGTCAAATTTAAGTCATGAAGAAGAAAAAAAGTATTTAATTATGTGCTATTTTTTATTAAATATTGGTTATATAATTTTAATTTTTGATTGATTTATAATTAAAATTTCAATTCTTTATAATTACATCATTATTGTACGAAAGAATTTCATGTTATATTATGGTTTTAAAAAGTATGGCATTTCATGATATCATAATATTGCCCATTTTTTTTTTTTAAGTTTCCAATGTAAAATACAATTTCTCACCTTCAAAAAAAAACTTTAAAAGATTCCAATTTAACGTTCTCTAATAAGGTACATGTAAAACTAGTAAATAGTTGTTTTTTTTAAATATAATTTTCAAAAATAATGAATATTTAAGCACATAGTCCTCTCATCTTATACCATGCATGAAAGGTTGAGAGAAAAAATTATTTGGGAGACTGAATTCCAATAGTAGGAAGGTAGAGAAGGGAGTGGGTAAGGAGAAGTGGAGCCCTCCTTTAGAGGGATTCTTAAAATTGAACTTTGATAGAGCCTCCAAAGGTAATCCAAGATTAACAAGTGGCAGATCTTTGATCTTAAAGGAACTCCTCTAGGGATCTATTATATATTAGTTCTCTTTTCTTTTAGCGAGTAATAAATAATAAAACAAAATGGGAAGTGGTATTAATAAGTTTGATGGGAGAAGTATTTCATAAGTTGTCAAAACTCATTTTAGAATGAGATTTCATAGTGGTTATCAATGCAACACTAAAGGGAAAAATCCTAAATTGGAAGCTCAATTAATATGCATAGAAGAAATGGCATATTTGAATAATAGATTTGATCATATTAGATTTCTACATTGTAAGAGGAAGTTGAACTCAATGAAAAATCATTTGGCTAATCCAGTCACTGAATAAGAGCCCATAAAGGTTGCTAATAGCCATATATTGATCTCATGGAAAGATCTAGAGAAGTATCTAAGATATCAATTGCCTTGATCTATTAATTGTATGTGGAAGAAATAGGTGTCATATAAGGGAAAAATATTATTAGTTATCAATCCTTGAGTTAGTTGATCATTCTAATCTAATAGGAATGAATTGTATTGACACTTCGGCATATTACTTCCAATATAAGATTAATATATGGATGGCATGGTTGTACATTACTATGTCATTAGTGATAAATTTTCATAGTTTGGTGTGTATTTATTGGATACATAAGGAAGGTAATAGTGCTTAGAACATTGTAAACTGGTGGCTCTAACAATTAATGATTCTCATGGTCACATGTGTAAGAATTTTTTTACTGCAGGGAGTATTGTGAAAGAGCATGCAAGGAGTGTGATAATTTTTTGGTGCTCTTAGTCTTTTTTGGGGGCAAATGTTAATTTTTTTAGGGCTCAAGGAGTAATGAGCTACAATCATAATGGGAAGAGTTAGGAGAAAGTTATTGAGGTTCATTCTTGGATAGAAGGTTGAAGATTTTGTTTTTCTTGTGAAGCCTCATTGGCTCTAAGTTTTATGCAATGAGTGTTGGGTGAAAGAGGTTTAGAACTAGGAAATAAGTCCAATTCTATAATATAGGGAGACTTTATTTTGAATTTAGGCATGAGCATAGCGGATGCAAATTTGCATCTTTGGCTACTCGAGATTTTATTGCATAAATAGTTTAGCAACATGGAGGTGTTTAAGGACATAGAAGTAATAGGGTTTCCATTGAAAATTCCAAGAAAGGTAGTTGAAGAAAATGATTTTTCATCTTCACTAGTTTGGTAGGATGTAAAGGAGATAAAAGCAATGAGAAGAAAAATTGGTTTACCAAAGGATTACTTCACTGATGTGAGCCAGTTCTTGGTAGTTCTCCATATAGCACTTGCTAATGGAAGGCTTGAAGTTAGTAGTTAATTCACCATTCTTGTGATTTATAGTGGCTTGATACATAGGGCTAGGCATTAAAGAGAGCCATGTCATGGTAAATGGTTTCCTTTCTTAATGAGGGCTTCTAGAGACTAACAATTTCCTAGAGGCTCAAGAGTTATCAAGGGTAGAGTGGAGGTGCTTGAACCAATACAAATGTTTCTTAAGGACAAAGATAAATGGGGTTGGTGTAGGTTTCTAATATCATAAGTGGTTTTTGAAGTTTTTTTAGTTTTAATATTGATTATAGAGATTTCTTATTGGGTGTGTGCTAAATAGGAATATTTATACTACTTTTATTTTTTCTTGTGTTTTGGCAACTCTAATTTGAGCATATCTAATAGTTTTACATGTTTATCTATCTATTCAACTTCTTATTTTAAGGATAGGAACATCAATAAAACCCCAACTAAATGATTAGAAAATAAACTAATCAAAATAAACAAACAAATTAATAAAATATTAATAATTTTAGGTTGATACTTTCAAGCTGACTAAATTATAGCTTTTTAAATAATTGAAGTATAGACATGTATCTTGATAAATGATTTGTAAACCTCCTTGTCCTCTCATTTTCAAATGATCAATCCATGTAGAAAAAATTTAAGACCATTATTTGTCAATGTATGTTTCAAAGTCCAACATATTTTGTCGATAATTATGTCCATTTGTGAAAAGGTTACAAGTTTTTTCTTATTACTTGTCTAATAGTTTATTTATTTATTTTTGTTTAGTTAGGTGAACACCCACCTACTTGTCTATTAGGTTTTTTCTATTTTTTTTAGTTATGTGAACATCCTTCAAATGATTAATCCACATAGAAAAACTCTAAGGCCATTATTTGTCAATGTATGTTTCAAAGTCCTATATATTTTGTGGACAATTATGTCCATTTGTGAAAAGGTTACAAGTTTTGTCTTATTACTTGTCTATTAGTTTTTTTATATTTTTGTCTAGTTAGGTGAACATCCACCTACTTGTTTATTAATTTTTTTCTATTTTTGTTTAGTTATGTGAACATCCACCTAATTAAATACTTATTTTCTATTATTTTAAGATATAATATTTTTAATAAACTAATCCATTCTACTGAATTCATATGATCAAACAACCAAATAGCAATTTTACACTTCATTTATAAGAAAAACCACCCATTTTTAAAATATTGAGAAGGGCAATTATACAGGCTTTTTGAGATCATCAAAGGTAATGTTGAGATTAATTTTTCTATAAACTGAACTAATAAACACTTTTAATTACAATGCATGAACAGTCAATTAATATGTACATCACCATAATCATAAAGGATAAGGTGATAGGAACAAAACACAAAAAAATAATGCAACTTACCATTACCATTGCCTTTTAGAGCCGTAATTAGTACAACACATTTAGAAAGAACGCAAAAAATGGTAATCTTGCTCCAAGAATCTACTCTCTGCGGTGGCCTCAACTTGAGATCAAAACTCCCCACGCCCATATTTTGATCCCTTCCAATACAAGCTTCTTCACACAAGTTGGGCTTAAACATCACACACTAAGCGTCAGTAGGTGGATGTCTCTCTTAACTCAACCTTTTATCAGCGCAGTTACCATTCCTTGTCGTTAAAACTTTTCTGACGGTGTAGTAGATTTAACTGATGTATGCGAGTTGATAGAGGGCTATATTTTTTTATCCTCCATTGGCATTGATTGCAATTTACGCGGTGAGGAATGGTTTTTATAATATGTTTGCACACAAATAGTGCTTTTACAACATTTTAAATATATATTATTATTTTTATTTTATCTAATTTAATATATATTATTTTTATTTTATTTTTATTTAGAATTTAAATATTTAGTTACAATTTTTTAAAATTGTAAAAATATTTACAATTTAATAAAAATTGTAAAAACTATTTATATTTTCTCAAAAAAACTTATGTTCTTATTTTATTTTATTTTTGAAAATATAAATATTAACTTTTAATATGAAAGAATATTAATATTTTGGAGAAAATATAAATTTAATTTTAAAAATTAATAATTGAATGCATTCAAAATATTATAAATGTATTTTAAAAAGTTCTTTATATGATGGTAAGAAAATATATTAGCTATAGAAAATTACACAACAAATAATTCATGTTCTCTAGATTGTATTATTTGTATTTTAATATTTTTTTATTAATATATTTTAATTATGTTGATTTTTTTAAAATTAATATTTGATTTTAAAATATTAAAATCCTATAAAAAGAAAATTTTAATTTATTATAATTTATTCTAATGTTAAAATATTATAATTACTAGATATATTTATATTCTCTTTATACATTAGAATTTTTTTCTATTAAATTCTATACAAGTACAAATATTTTAAAAATCAAAAAGACTAAACTAGTATAGAAATCTGAAATACATCTAGAAATAAAAATCTTGAATTATTATATTTATTTGAATATTTACTTTATTTCAATAAATACATTTACTTAAGAGTTATTTAATTTTATTAAATACATTATATCTCTTGTTGCAACCATAATTACACTCACCATAATAAATAGAAAATTAAAATCAAAGCTTCACAATATGTATGATCCAAGGGTACTTGTTATGTAATAATACATATAAAATAATCTTATTCAAGATTTGTAATAATAACTAGAAAAATAAAATTAAAGCTTCATAATAAATTCTTAGGATACATGTTAGGTAATAACCCATATAAAAGAATATTATTCAAGATTTGTCTTAATAACTAGAAAAATAAAATCAAAGCTTCACAATATTTATGATCTTAGGGTACATGTTACGTAATAATGCATATAAAATAATCTTGTTCAAGATTTCTTTTAATAAAAACTCACTTTTTAATGATGGTAGTCATATGTTCAATTTTTTTTTATTTAATCCTAAAACACACCCACACACATATCAATGTTCTTAATGCTATTTAAGTTAATTATACAAAATGTATATACTCAATACAATTAATTTAAATTGAGTTGATGATAGTTTGGATATGATAATATTTGATATAGCGATGATTCCACTTACTAATTTGGACATGTTCATTGTCTAAAATTTTATGTGAAATTATAATCTCCCTAGTATTGATTCTAAAATTATGGATCAATTATATGCCATGTAGATTTACCCTTAATGTGTAGAGGTCTAATCTCCAAAGTTGTGCACTTTTTCTATATTTGATTCGCTAAATTCTCTACTCCTTATTGATTCTTAAGGATTTGTAATAATTAAAAACAACTTTTGGGAGAACACTTGATCACAAGGTTTAAGTTCTCCTAAGTCAACCCTTTTAATTAAATTGACATTATATTCATAACAAATACTGATATATAATAGGAAATTTATTTCGATGTTGATTATGATGCAAAGTATTGGTCTTTTAAATCTTCAATTCCAAGTATTCCTAAAAAAAATCCTTATTAATGTGAATGATTGATCAAAGAATGATTACTTGTAGATGATATTTTAATGTCCAAATTAATGCCTTTAAATACCAAGGCATGTAATAACTCATTGCACAAGTGTGTATCATGTAAGATCCCAACTATGAAAATACATGTATCAATCATATGATTTTTTTGAAATTTTATTTTTGGCTAAGATCTATGTCATGCAAGATAGATGTTGGGTGCCACATAAACGACTATCTTAAGGTAGAGAATGAATGTATGAAAATATAAGCTATTTATAAGGTTTGTATGTGAATAAGTGTAAATATTCCAAGGATATTGTCAAATGTGTTGAAATGTGTGCAAGAAAAAGTGAGCGAGGATGTATTTGAATCATGGAAGTAGATAAAATTGGAATGTAAGTGTCACATGTCACTATATAATTGTACAAATGTTTTTTTTCAAAATAAACCTACAACTAAGTGGAATTTCACATAGGTTAGCTAATCTTAGCATTATATTTTTCCTCAATTTTAAGGTACATTGAAATCCTCATTATTGTGTATCTAAAGAGAATGCATAAACATGTATTAAGCTTAAATATACTTGATCATAAAAAAAGATACTATGGTCCATATAATGAAATGGACCCAACTATATATCTTCATGAGTGTTCATCTTTTCCATGCATGCTCCTTGGAATCCTACAAAACCAAAAAAATTGCAATGAGTTGCGTGTTTCTCACAATTAGAATAAGAAAAAGGTCATAAAATTTCTTGGTTGTGTTAGAAAATAAAAAAGTAGTAATAAGGTTAGGAAAATTTTGTTTTATAAAGAGTGGTGTGACATATTGGGTTCTACCACATTATGCAATCAAAATATGGCATATTAGGCATTTCCATGTCATGAACTAAAACTCTATTTAGACATAGTAATGAATTTTTGTATTCTTGTAACTATATCTATTTGCAAGCTTGATAAGGAGAGTTAAAGAAAAGACATACCCCCTTAAATTTTTCATATTTGTTGAATGCAAGGAATTAAAGAAGAGAGGAAAACAACACATAAAATGTAAATGTATGCTAATCATATAGAGTGCATGTAAGTTAAATCACTATAAAAAAATGCATTGTGTAACAATTCAATAAGATATATATAAAGATAGGTGTTGAAGCACATGGACTAGAGATAAAAATATAGGTATAGAAGATTAACCTTAGTATGAAATTTAATGGTAATGTGAAAATGGCCATAGATGTGCAATATAAGTGGTATGAGGAGGCATGGTTTTCCCAAAGTGACTCTTATAACATGTAGTACATGTGATAACATATGATATGATAAGAAATGCATGATGCCCTGAATGTGGTAAAGGTAGCTCTATGAGCATAATCAAGCATGTAGGCACAATATGATATGGAGAAAGACAAATTGCATTCAATATAATATGATAGCATGTTATAAGAAAAGGAAAACATGATGGATAAAATAATATGCCCCCAATCTAAAAGGGTGTCTCTAGAAGCATGGTAGAGTAATATGAGTGAATATGGAGGAAGAATTATGCCTCAAAATATAATAGGATGACATGACACTAGAGACACAATTTATGGCTACATAAGTTATTAAAAATAGGTGTGAGCACATAAGAGTAATCTAGGAATGAGGTAATTTGATAAGGCTCATAACTAAAATATAGTGATATTGCATGGCCATGTGATGTAAGCATGGTAAAAGGTCATAAGTATAAGCATCAAGTAATCAAAATAGAATATAGGTATTACAAGGGATGGGATAATGGGTATCTAGGCATAAAAGAATAAAAAAACTATCATGATAAAATCAAGCATGGATGTATAATAATTGGAAAAGTAATAAGCAAGGAATAAATACAAGTAAAAAATGTGGCAAAGATGAGAAAATAAGGATAAAGTGTGCAAAGGTAATAAAAAACAACATAAACACTTAGATAAAAATCAAGTAAAAAGAAAAGTGTCTTGTGTACATTGATTTGATCAACCAAAATAACATAAAGAAAAGTCTTTAACATATAACTAATATTACAAAAGACAAGTTTTTATTAAAACTAAATATTAATTTCTTAAGAATATTAACATAATTAATATATTAACAAGAAAAAATAACTACAATTTAAAGAACATGAGTTATTTGTTAAGTAATTTTTTATTTATATATAATATATTTAAAAGAACTATTTTAAAATATTTTGAATGTATTCAATAATTCAAATATGTAATTTCATAAAAATTAAATATATTCAATTATTAAAATATGAAATTTTATAAAAATTAAACTTACATTTTATCCAAAAAAAATATTATACTCTTTTTTGTTAAAAAAGTTTAAAAATTAAAAATATAATTGAAATATTATACATATTAATATTCAAAATTTTATTCTAATATTTTTAACATTCTTTCTTTATCAATAATCAAATTTTTAAAAATTATAAATAAAAAAAATTTCTAACAAAATTTTACATTAATTTATAATAAATATATCAAAATTTTAATGTTTAAATTAATTTAATATAAATAACATTTTAAAATATTTCAATATTTTTTATACTACAATATTCATATATTTTTACATTAAAATAGTTTTTACAATTTTAATTAAATTTTAAATGTTTTCACAATTTTAAAAATTTGTAATTAAATATTTAAATTCTATATAAAAAATAAAATTAAAATAATATATATTAAATTAGATAAAATAAAAATAATAATATATATTTAAAATGTTGTAAAAGCACTATTTGTGTGCAAACATATTATAAAAACCATTCCTTACCGCGTAAATTGCAATCAGCGCCAATGGAGGATAAAAAAATATAGCCCTCTATCAACTTATGTACAGCAATTAAATCAACTGACACTGTCAGAAAAGTTTAAATCAATTAACACTAGAAAAGTTTTAACGGCAAGGAATGGTAACTGCACTGATAAAAGGTTGAGTTAAGAGAGACATCCACCTAAGCAGTCAACACTTAGTGTGTGATGTTTAAGCCTAGCCCTTCACACACCACCCAAGTGCTTGCGTTCTTTGAACAATAAGTAAAATTAAAGTCTTTCCTAGCTAAGGCAGCACAATCCTCCCACTGGAAAGAGGGCTTCCATGGAGATTTATGTTCCATAACATTGCTACCCACAATTTGAGATGTGGATATTTCTCTTGTAGAAGGGAAATTCATGGCTTCTATTTATAAAGCTTGTGCATCAAGACCCATATTTTGCAGTTACCAATTCTCTTTTGTAATCAAGGAAAAGGAAAAGAGAAAGAAAGAAAGAAAGAACAAGCTAGAGAAGGCTTAGAAAAGATAAGAGGAAAATTAGATCTGATCCTTCATATCACCTGAAACCCATCACAGAAAGAAGCATCCCCATTGCTTAAAATGGAATTCATGAATAATTTAATTAAGAAAATCAACACATTAAGTTAAATACGAACTACGTGCAAATTGATATACTTTGACTAAACTACGTCCTCCACCTTACGTTGGCAAGCAGTGTGGAGAAATGCATACCATTCATTAACCGGCATCTAAACTAGCAACGCATCTTAGTGTACAATGGGTACGCCGAAGAAGTGTGGAAGGTCAGTTAGGATAAATTTTGGTCTATTTTTTTCATATATTTTACTAATTATTAATTTTGGTCAATTGGTAAGCCATTCAAAAAATGATGTTGTTTATGTAACAAAGGTCTCAAAGGTCTCAAATGACGTTTTTTATAGCTTCAAATCAATTATGCATTCACTTACAAGGATCCAAACATGATTGAAATAAAAATTTTGAATCAGGAAGATAATCAGGCTCCATTATCAACAGGCTCATGTTATGTTTGCAATAAGGAGGGAGGGACATAGAGAGGGAGAGAAAGAGGGAGAGATAGAGGGGGGAAGAACGAGAGAGATAGAGAGACGGGAGGGGGGAGTAAGGAGATAGAGATAAAGAGGAAGATGGAGATGGAGATGGAGATGGAGATGGAGATGGAGATGGAGATGGAGATGGAGATGGAGAGGGATATGGAGAGGAGAGAAGGAGAGGGAGAGATAGAGAGAGAGAGAGAGAGGTGTTGTTTTTTTAAATAAACCAAGCCAATCTCATAATTACCTATGAATTTTTCAAATTCAATGGTTAGTAATTAGGAGGGATTGGCCAACTTGATAGGTGACAGTCTTTGAGACTTTCCCTATACACTTTGGGCTCTGCAAGACCTGAGAGGGTGATCCCTAATAATGTTTTCAAGCTCACTTGTGTCATTTACTTATGAAAATTGTAATAATAGATATATTCTCCAAATTGTTGTTAAATAGATGAAAATCTAAAAGACCTAATGGATCTTACAGCATTTAGGTCAATCTATAACATGAAAATATGG
>VDFB02369653.1:0-20758 GCA_007258455.2 Sequoia sempervirens | reverse complement strand
TGTTGGAAAATGATGGAAAATTGTTTCTCTTGCTAGGTAGATGATACTGCTGAATACAGACACTTTGCTACAATAGGCTCTTGATAATTGTAACATCATTAACCACTTTTTTTAACAATGGATCTACTGAATTCTGAACTAGAGGCCTGATGGAATCTTTCTTTATCTGCTTTGTAGTGATCATATTATTGTCCAATTGAATTGCATTCTCTTGAGTTTCTGCTAATTCAGTGGTTTGACTTGTTTTGATGAAGAAGGCTGTTTACTCGTTAATTCTACTTGAATGATCAGCAGAGAGTAAACAAAAATAACAGAAGAATAGAATATAACAATTACTTGCAACAATGTTTCAGAAAGATACGCCATTGTATTCATTCATTCATTTGTGAGATGTGCAATAGTTATAGGAATTCATGCATGTGGTTCCCGACTATGAATACAATAAGAAATATATAGCAAAGCTGACGTTGGTTGAGAATGCCAACCATCGATAACTACCAACTGCTGGGGACTAATTACAAAATAACTTATTTATTTATTAACAATTATATCAGGCCCCCAAAACAAAAGTCATCTTCTAGACGACAATTGACGAAATTGGGAGCTAAACAACACCAAACCAAAACTACTGAGAAGTGGGATGAGAAGACATCCCTCGATGTAGAGAAGATGTGAGAGTGGATGATGGGATTGGAGTTGCCAAAGCCTGTGGACTTCCTCTTTGCATAGCTTCAAATGGTGATCCACTACCAATTCTTGCTCCCTCGTTGCCTTCAGCATCTGTGTAGCTTCCACAAGTTGGCGTTTGGTGTGCTCAATCTCCTTCTTAGCCAACTTGGCCTCCGTGGCTATCACTCTAGCCTGTTTTGTTGTAGTGAGCTATGCCTGCTGAGGAAGTTGTTCGTAAATTTTTTATGTACGTTCAACCAACTCAACACGTACTGTGTGCATCATTCAGAGGGCCTAATCCTTATGATGTGCAAGCTCAGCAATGGAGAATATCAGATGTTTCAGCCTATAGAACAAATCTCTAAAAGAGGTCTCTATGCCAAACAAAGCTAAGCTTACTTTATTATTTCTCACCCCTATTGTAGGCCTGGTAGGGTGCCAAGCTGCCATCATCTTGGTCTCTACTCCTAGCCATGCGCAAGAAGTGAAGCATTGGGTTCCTCCCCTTTACACTCCCTTTGCATAAATGCCAAAATATGGTGGGCTTTTCTAGCCACCAACGAAAAATGCCCTATATCCTGTCACCTAGAGACGTCCCCAACTTCCTGCATCACCACAGTCTTAGTTTATAAATCTTGTATATATCTTTGAATTGTGCCAAGTGGGTCCCCTCATTGAGCTTACCAATCTTGATAATTACTCCCTCAAACTCACTTGACTCCTTGTCTTGATCCTCAAAATATCGGTCTGTGAAGCGCAACTCTTGTGAAGCCAAGGGTGGCTGTGGTGCATAAGAGGGCTCACCTATCTCTTGAGCATTCCCAATACTAGGCAGATTTTCTTGTGTACGACAAGGCTCGATACTGTCAATGATCATGATTGACTGTTCAGTCTCTTACTACTTGAGTCCTTTAGCCATGACTTCTAGAGAATGTAGTGAGGGAAAAGTGGGCACCTCCATCAGAAGCCCATGTCTACCCAACGATCAATTTGTGTGGCATTCGTAGGCAAAGTAATGACCCTAGGTAAAGTGCCTTCGGTTGGTAAAATGGGCTTTGCTGGCATGCTGACCTCGGTGGATAGAGTGGATTACACTGGCTATGTAATTGGTGGTGAGGCTGGTAGTGTAACTGGCAATGTAGTGGACATTGACAGTGGCCTTGTGACTAGCAGTGATGGTGGCAATGTTACTATGGTAATCTCACAAATGGGGATAGCCCAATTATATTCCTTTCAATGTTATTTTTCTCTGATTCTTTCTGACAACAGACTATCAAACGCTCATCACCTCCTTAAGCCTCTAAAACACTCTCTGAGCCTCCTCTGACCATCTGAAAGCTCCCTTCTTCGTGAGAATTGTCAACAATGCACCTAACTGTAAGAACCCCTTAACAAAGTGCCTGTAATAACTGCATAACCAAAGAAACCACACAACTCTGTAGGGGACTTAGGTGGTGGCCAATCTAATATTGCTTGTATCTTCTCCTAGTGTACCCGTACCCACTGTGCATTGATCATATGCCCCAAGCACAAAATATCCTTCATGCCAAATTCAAAGTTTGAAGCCTTTAGCATATAGAGACTAATCTCCCATGATGCCCAACACCTCATCTAACTATCTCAAATGGTCAACCCAAGTTTTATTGTATATAAGAAAATCATCAAAAAACACCAATATGTACTTATGCAGCTACTTGTCAAATATACGATTCATACAAGACTGGAAGGTAGCAGGTGCATTGGTCAAATTGAAAGGCATGACAAAAAACTCATAGTACCCGTAATGGCACCTAAAGGCTGTGTTGTGTATATCCTTCTCTCGAACTCTAATTTGATGTACACCGATCAAAGATCAATCTTAGAAAAATACATCGCCCCATGCAACTCATCAAGCAACTCATCGATCTTGGGTATAGGGTACCCGTTCTTAATCGTTTTCTTATTCAACGCCCAATAATCTATACACATACGCATTGTTACATCCTTTCTAACCAGCACTACAAAAGAAGCGAATGGGCTGGAGCTAGGTCTGATGTGGCTGATGTGTAACAACTCCTTAATCACCTTCTTTATTTCATCCATGAATTTCTTAGGATGCCTATAAGGAGTGGTTATGGCGGGTTTAGCTCCCACTTTCGGCTCAATAGTGTGCTTGAAACCCTATCAAGAGGTCTCCTTGTAGGAATCTCCCCAAAAACTTTGTCATGCTTACCCAACAGTGACTGAAGATCCACATGGTACGACTGGCTACTATCTGGAGACTCTTTGGATGTAATGGAGACTCTTTGGATATAATCAAGCACTCAACTACCCAAGCAACATCTCCATGCCTAAAAATACTCTCCATGTGCTTAGTTGACACTATCTTTAGAGAACCATTGGCCATCCCCCTTAGCACCACCTTTTGACGATTTGTTGCCTTGAACTGAAGCTCCATGGTTTGGAAGTTTTGTGAGTCCTTGCCTAATGAATGAAGTCACTGTATACCCAATATGGCATTTGTATCACCCAGGTCAACTACATAAAAGTCATCAGTAACCTTGTAGTTACCTAATGTCACACCCAGACGAGGAACCCTCTGTGTGCAAGTCATGCTAAATCCACCTGCCACCATCACACTGAATCCCTCAAAATCCTCTATAGGTATACCCTTCTTGGTCACTAGTGTTGAGTCTATGAAATTGTGGGTTGCCCCACTATCAATTAGAACAATAACATGCTACCCCTGTAATACTCTCCTAACTTTGAATGAATTGAATTTTGGAGTACCTGATATAGTGGCAATAGCGCCACTCTGTCTCCTCATGAGGTTGCTCATCCTCTGAATTGCTATGATCGCTGCCCTGTAACTGTTATGCCTCCCCATCATCCTCACAGTCGGAAAGAACCTCAATGTAATGTACTTTGCTCTTTCCTATGCACTTGTGTCCAGGCTCCCAAGCCTCCTTATAGTTGAAACAAAGCTTTTTCCTCCTCAACTACCTACGAGCCTCATCATCCAACTTATCCTTCCCGGGCCACTCCTTTTGAACAGGGTTTTTGTCTTTGTTCTTTTGAGGAATGAATGGTTTGGATGGAAATTTACTCTTAGGCACTGAGTTCTCCATATCATGTGCTCGAATGATAGAATCCTGTAGTGACTGGTTTGAAAGCCTTAATCCAACCACGTAGTGGCTTAGATAGACCCTCAATGAAAAGTATAATCAATATGTGCTCTGACATATTTGATACCATAACTGAGAGTTTCTGAAACTCAGAAATGTAAGCATTCATAGTACCAAGTTGCTTGAGTGGCGCCAACTCCCTGAAATGCAGTTCTGGGTCTTTTATGTCAAATCTATCCATCAACTTCTGAGTGAAGTCTAAATAGGATGTGATGCTAGCATGCAACAAGGTGACTAACCCATGGTACCACCACTCATGGGCCTCAATCCTCTAAATGTAATGCAGCGTACTTAATGGCTTCAGACTCCAACATTGGGTTGAGTTGGAAATAGGTGTCCAACTTCTGAATTCATGATATAACAGTACATTTGCTTGAACCATCAAAGGAAGGGATAGATAGTTTCCCAACCTTACGTTGCAAATCCTGATTCTCAGGGCCCTTGTTGTGCTCCCTTGGCCTATTCCTATATTTTATAGCACAAAAAACCTTGTAGAGTCATCGTTGCATGAAACTCATCACCAAGAGACTGATACTCCCTCAAATAATCTGTAAATCCTTCACCTTGTACTTGCTGTCCCTGATTACCAGCTATTGTCCTCCCAAAAATTGAAGAATAAGGGTTCTAGGAGTCTCCCTACTTGTTGCCCTAGTGTGGCTTTGAGCAGGAATATGAGTATTACTCCCTTCACCATTTTTCCCGTTGTTTCCATTGTCACCATTATACCCATTAGTATCTCCTGTACCGTTGTTACCAACATTATTGCAATTAGCCATCAATTGAGTGACGAGTTGGATTATCTGTTGTTAACCCCGTGTAAGGTCATTTAAAATTTGCAAGGTACTACCTTCAGGCAGTTCACACTTATCACCCATACCTTCTTTTGATGACTCCAAATCAAATTTACTACCAAATGCTCTCTCTCTTTCCCTTCTACTGCTGTAGGTTATGTAGACCTTGTCCTCTGGATTCATAAATAATCATGCAACTGAAATTTTTGAAACCAAACTTGCAACCCAAAATAGACAAGTTGGTAGGAAGATTATCTTTGGTACCATTGTAAAGACCCTTACTAATTTGAATGTTATTTTTCTGTTTGTTTTCAGTTTGACAGATGTTCCATTTTGTCAAACACATTCCATTCCATTGCAAATATTTAACACAGTATTTTAAATGAAATACATAGCAGGTTCAGTAATCAGCATTACAACTTTGTTTCAAAATGGTTGACTCTC
This sequence comes from Sequoia sempervirens, assembly GCA_007258455.2. Taxonomy (NCBI): domain Eukaryota; kingdom Viridiplantae; phylum Streptophyta; class Pinopsida; order Cupressales; family Cupressaceae; genus Sequoia; species Sequoia sempervirens. The sequence goes on along the minus strand of VDFB02369653.1, from coordinate 15,690 downwards.
TGTTGTACCCAAACCAAATTTTTTGCTTCATCAAGGAATTTTGCATAAAATAGTCTAAACTTTGCTAAATGATGTAAAGTACAATTTTGGGCAATATCAAGCATGGAGTTTTTGTCAATATTTTGTCAGTCAAAGTCAGTTTTATTGATTAGAACCTGAAGTAGAAACTCAAAATGGAGCTTTTCACGATGGAGGAGCGTCTCACGACAGCATTTCACGTTGCACATGGTCATTTCAGTGATCGAGATGATGATTTCAATGGTTAAATTATGAAGATTTCTTAGAGAAAAGCAAAAAAGCGCACCTGTAGCCCAGGGGCGCCCTTCTTTTTGAAGGTCAAGATTTTGTTGAAAGTACTCATAAATACAATCAAACTCTTCAGAATTGGTCTGGTTATCCGATGAGCTATCTAGCAAAGCTTTCCAAGATCCGCAGCTCCGGCAACTGGTGACAGAAGTTGAAATTTCCAAAGTTTCACATATGAGAAATTTGTCCTTTTTCAGCAAAAGCGCGCCTGTAGCTTGAGGGTGCCCTTCTTAAAGGGGGGGTGGATCTTGGTAGTTCTGGTGGCTGATGCAGTCAATCTCTTCATGACTAGTCTGCTTATCCGACGAGCTATCAAACGCAGTCATCTAAGTCCCAGAGCTCCGGCAGTCAACGTCTGAAGATGAGCTTATAATGGAGATTTCACATCTTTGAGCTTCTTCGTTGCGTTTCCAGTGCAACTATAGCTCAGGGGCGCTTGTCAAAATGACCCTTAAGATGGTCCAGTTTGCTGACGAGGTCTTCTTGACATCAGTACTACTCTAGTCCAGCTTCGCGTTGCACCAAGTTGCCTGTTAATCCGACGTTCCAGGTGATCGTGGCAGAGGTTCTACCAAGCATGTAATTTCACGGGCGGATTGGCATAAAATTTTCATTGTATTTCTACAGTCCAGAGGCGCCTAGCCTTTAGGCCTGTCAGATGAGGTCGTTCGCGTTCGAAGTCTTCACGAGACTTGAGTGTAATTACTTTATCTATTCAACAAGCCCAGCCATTAGCTTCCGGGATTTGGTAGACGCTCGTACGTGTGAGGTCTTTGGCGAAATGCTGAAAAGCGAAGACATCCAGAAAATGGCTAAGTATGGAGTGTATATTTTAAATAAAATACGCACTTGCATTTTTGAGGTCTTAGAAGCAGTTTTCTTGCTTCGTCTCCTCTAGAGACGTCTCTTGTAGATCCTTCCGGCTACGCGTTGAGACAGATAGTGCTCGAATCGGGTTATCCTAGCTCCAGATATCAGAGGTCAAAATAGGACATCTGGATGAAAGTTCAACTTTCGTCAAAACGGTGTCAGTGCAATTGAAGGCCAGGGGCGCTTTTACTTTTGAGGCCCTTCATGCACTTTTCAGATGCCTTGCGTACAGTCGTTGGATGCAGAATGTCTCCAGGCATGCAGTGAGCTTGGTTGCCTGTCAGCAGGGTTCACCGTTCGTCGTCAGTAGCCGTTTGAAGTGTCAGATGGTAGTTTGAAGAAATGGTTGTTGTCTCCTAACAGACATTTCTTCCTTGCTCAGCAGGCTTCGCATTCAATATCTCAGCTCGGTCTCAGCATCATCCGGTCACCCAGAAATTAGTGTCGAAGATGGCCAGTCGTAACTTTGTCGTCAGCTACAAAATAGGAAGTTAATAAAAAGTGCAATATCTTGAGCAAATGGACGCCTATGAGCTCAAAAGATGACTTTTCGGAATCAGTGAAGTCTAACGGTGAACCTCAAAGCTTCATTCGAATTGTCAACTGAAGTTAGATAATTTATAATATTTATTTTGCATTAAATGGCGAAATTCTATAATTGGTGCCCTTGCAAATTGCATAATAAATATTTTATTATTATTTATTTTTGAACTTTGAGTCAGTGGCAGTTCAACTGAAGGGCGACCAATTGAAAGGCTTCTATTTCAATCAGGGTTTTGAAATCTTGCAGTTCACAAGATTGGTGCGAATTTCTTCTTATTTAATGATGGCGCTTTCATTTGTTATTCACCAAGCTTCAAGAGAAATTCGTATTTTTCATGAGGAATTCGTTTTTCTTAAGAGAAATTCATATCTTCAAGGAAAATCGAATTTTATCAAGAACAAAGGCACAACTTCAAGAGAAATTCGTAGTTTTCAAGCAAAAGGCGAATTTTAGCAACTAAAGGCGAATTCCTCATCAATTTCCAAAGGCGATTTCATAAAACAAATCTTTTTGCAGGATCTAAGTTCACATTTATCAGCAATTTGAAGAATTCAAGGGCGATTTTCATTAAAGAAGAGCATACAAAAAACGTCTTCTTCCTCCTTGTTTCTCAGATTTCTCTCAGATTGCAATTCACATGTTCCTGAAATTGGCAAATTCGACAAGTTCAAACATCTGGATCATTTTCATATAATTTCCTCGAGTTAAAATCGTGCGCTTGATTTTTCACGAATTTTTAAACTTCAGAACATTCGTTCTTGAGTTTCTAATTTTCTCAACTGAAAAGTCTTTGCATGGTCAAGTAGAAGTCATATTTTTGCATATTTGACGTTCTGGGTTGTCTTAGAATCTTTTTCTGGACAAAACCCATATCTCAAATTTTTTCGCCGAAAATAACTCTTCGAAAGGCTATTTTTAACTCTCGCAGGGTATTTTTAGCTTTCCAAAAATCTTGTCAGAACATAGTCGAGTTCACAGTCAACAGGCGAGTTTTTCAAAATGTAGTACACTCAGCTCGAATACAAGACCAAAACAGTCCTTACTCGTGACTTCCTCAGGATGGTTGAGACAGATCTTCGCAAAGTGTTGCCAGAAGCAGTTCTAGATCCGGTTAAGATCAGAGCTTCGATTATTCAAAATATTGAGTAGTCTGGCTTATTGAGGCCGCTTCCATACCTATCTCCGTTCATTGTGTTGAATTCGTGATGGCTTGTATTAAGCATTACAATTCTACTCCTCGTGAGATAGCTCAGTTGATGGACGAGTTATTTGTAGTCTCAAGCCTTTGGACATTGAAAGAATTTTTGGCATTCCTCAACACCCGAACAGTCTAGTTATTTCCATGGAGCAGTGTGAGCAGGCATTTGACGCTGATGTGGACAAGTGTCAGAAAAAGATGGCAGAAAGATGGTTAAAACAAGCAAAGAATAGATTACCAAACAATGTGGGTCGTGGTGAATACAAGGATGAGTATGCGATTCTAATTACACTCCTAAATCGTGTCTCAGGTCAAGCACATGCGAATGTTTTCCAGCCTTGGATGTATTACATTATTGGTCGCATCATTTCTGGGCAGGAGCATTATGACTGGGCATCCTTCATCAGCGATGTTCTCCATAGACAGATCACTGGTTTCCTAGTTGCCCATGAGTTTCACATGTGTTCGTATCTCGTGTACTTGATCGCTTATCAGGGTCAGTTCCGAGGATTAAACACTGTGGGCATTCTCAGTGTTCAGAAAGTCTATCAGTATTATGATCAGCTTGAGTTCACTAGGGCTGAACGTCATTTCAAGCATGTTCATGAGGCTTTTCTGACTTATACTGTGAGAAATTTGGACTGGGAGTTGCACGTTCGTATCTCGGCAGTTGCTAGGGCAGCGATGGATGGATGGGCAGATTGGTTTATTCAGTTCCCGACATACACCTACATCCGAGTATACGGATTTGCAGGAAATCCAGCTATGCTTCCAAGCTATCCTTCAGATAAGACAATCTTTCAGGAGTTCCTGAGACAAATGCATGATGTTCATCGTCTTTTACGCCGTAGGCATAGACCATCTATCAATTTTCCTTTTCAGTTTGGAATGTATTGGTGCAAGACGACAATTGATGCCAAAGTTGCAGGGCAAGAGCTCGAGAAATATCATCTTAAGTATCTTGTTGAAGCACGTGCCTATGATCTTTCAGGTCATGATATAACTTGCCTTGTTGGAAGGACATATCATGAACCTTCTATGGAGGATTACTGGGCAAATTGCCCAGATGACTTCGAGGTTCGCAGACATAGTTACGGCCGCTTCTCTCTCTCACAGATTTCTGTTTTCTTTTCAGAAGATGTGGGAGGTTTATCAGATGATGAGGGAGAAGTTCTTCCTCAGTTTTTCAGAGAGCAGGTTGATACACAACCGTTGCCAGCAGTTGATTGGTACGCCAAAGAATACGCAACAGTCAAGGAGAGGTCAAGTAGAGTTATTCATAACAGTATACTTTACCTCGATAGCAAGAAGACAAGGAGGATAAGTGTGCCTAGAGCAGAGCCGCCAGTGGTGAATCCTTCATTACCTTCCTCGTCGAAACCTAAACATAAGAAGAGGAGTAATCCTCTTAAGAAAGGTCAAGCGCCAAACAATTCAAAGGGCAAGGCGCTTGCCACTGTTACACACACGGAGCCTGACAGACAGCCGGTCACAGAGCCAGTTCAGAGAACAGTTAAGAGCCCGCTAGTGCCTGAGGTTCAGCCTCAAGTTCCTACACCGGTTCCAGAGCAGTCACCAGCCCCAATTCTCATTGAATTGGATTTAGACTCTTCACCTCGCAGTGGGTCCTCTACACATTCACTCGTCCGGTACCTCCCTGTTGCTAGTATTGAAGCCGCTTCTTGTAGCATTAGCGGGAGACCAATCTTGGATGAAGCTCGGCTAGGAGGAAGGAAGAGGCAGCCATCCCTATGTTCTTAATCGTTTAAGATTTTGATGGGAACATGGGGATCGTGAAATATTTCAAGCCAATTTTTTTTTTTTTCAATTGCAAGTTACAACCAATGCACCCGTTAAGGTTAGCAGCTAAACCAAAATGATGCTGAAGCAACTCTAACCAGAATGTACACCAGGATCCCGATGAGGGCAAGGTGTGAGCATTGGTCAGAGGATCTGAATGCAGAAACAAACTGGAAGGAACTCTAACCAAGAATGGCGCCGATGATGGCGAGCATATGGTCAGAGGATCTTCTACACTACAAGTACTGAAAAGGAACTCAACACCAAGTATGTGCTACCCAATCCAGTATGGAGTTGAGGCGACCATATGGCGGAGTGCTAAGAATTACAATGCTTGAAGAGAAATAAGCAAAATGCTGAAAGTAACTCGACACCCAAAATGTGCTTTCTGACCCGGAATGGGAAAGGAGCTACCATAGGGCGGAGATGTAAGATATTACAAGGCAATTACAGAATGTAAAGATGAGCATTACAAATCAGATAATTAAGCAAGATTAAGAACTGCTGCCAGTACTACTGTTAGCTTACAATATGATAGAGAATTCGCCTGCCAAGAGCATAGAGTTAGAACAATTCAACGAGCATTTAGATATAGAATTCTCCTTGCTTAATGGAAATACCAAACTGATTTCTTCTCTCAAAACCAGATTTAAAATTCTGATCAAATCAGATCTGCACCTTTAAATGCAAAACCAGCAACCCTAAAATCCACTAAAATGCTCACAACTCACTCAATACTTGTCAGAATGACATGAGACTTGATGCAAACGAATGCTAGGATGATGACAATGAAGACTAGACAAAGAAACAGCTGACAAATTGAAGTATTTTTTTTTCTAAACACTTGCCAGGCGGAACAGAATGGTACAGCCTCTAGAAATGTTCTACCAACAAGATAAAATCAGATTCTTCATTATAAATCACCAAAATTTGCACAAATGGGCGCCTAGGGCATAGAAATGGTTCTAGCCAATACCCAGAACGAATATATTTTTATTTTTTGACTTATGAGCAAATACAACATGCAGCTATACTAAATCAGCAACTCCAGAACTTCATTAACATGCTAGAAATTGAACTACAAATGCAAAATAACTACTACAATGCAAAAATCTCACTACAAAATCCACTCAACTACAAACTAACTCTCCACTAGTTGCTATCTTTCAAGCAAGAAGTCGAGCCAAGGCTAGGAGGCATTCATTCCTCGAAGCAATCCCAATACCATTTCGGCAGCATAACATTCCTCAAGTCATAAGATGATCAAATGAGAACCCCAGGCTTCCTTTTATAATTTTCCGTTGACCTTTCTCGAAACCCTAACCTTCTTTTAAAAGTCAAACCCTAATCCTTCAGCAGATGGCGTCCTTTTCTTCAAGCTGCAATTTTGACTTTTAATTAATAATTTATAACCTTGGAAATGGCGTCCCACTTAAAGCTTTTAAAACATCCTTAATAAATTCAATATTAACTTAATGATGGCGCCACCCTTCAAATCCACCTTTTAAAATAACATTAAGTTAATAGACTAGGCCAAGGTGATAAAATAACATTAAAATATAATGCTATTAAATAGAATGAGCTTATCTCTCCGAAACTGCATTCTGAAGCTAGAAACTGAATAAGCCAATTGAGTCAACTGAAGAGGAAGGTCAACTGTGCCAAGACCAGGTTCACTGCCCGAAATAGAATTTACTAAAAATAGTAAATTCTTGAAGATGCTCAGAATGCCAAGAAGAATATACCATTGCGAAGCTCTCTGAAAACCCAGAAAGAATCCGCCATCGAACAACCAACTCCAAGCAAGAACTTCCTTCAAAATAGGAAACCCTAATTTTACCTTCCGACTAGCCTACGGGTCTCCGGAATAGGCCAACGGTCACTGAAAAGATCAGGCTTGAGACGGGGACATTACAATGCTCTAAAAGGGTCAAGACATGGTCCCACGTGAGAGGAATAATCGCACATGGAGATTGTCGTTGAGACTGCTATACCTCCAAGCTATCAAAGTTCAAATTTTAAGACCTTTAAGTTCAAATTGTACTTGATTAGTCGTGGTGATGTGTGTGCAATAAACTTATTCGGATTGAGTTGATAGTCATTGCCACCTTGCCTTCAAGTTGAGAATCTGTATTCAGTTTATCGTGTGATGTTGTTACCAATAAACTTGTTTAGATTGAGCTGATAGATGTGCCACCTTGCCTTCAAGTTGAGAATCATACTTGTTTATCGTCAGATAGTCAAACCTTTCGTTTCCTCATGCTCTGTTTTCTTGAGCTGGATAGAAATAAGTAATTAGCTTAGTTGTAGTTAGTAATACTGTGAAACCAGAAAATACTCAGCTGCAACGTATATAGTTTTCGAGAAAGCCTTGTACCTCTATAGCTGAAACAAAAAGACAGGATTTAGTTTAGTTACTTTCCCTTTTCAAAGCATTTTTGTCAAGCACAACGAGGGAGCTTCCCCTCCTAATTTGAAGAGCACTCATTATGTAGGTGTGTATAGCTGTCCTGTACCAACTCTTACTCCGTGAGGTGCTAGTTGTTACGCCAACAACATCATATATTGATTCACATGAAAATATGAAGCTATAGATCATTGTACCCCAAATTTTTTTGCTTCAATAAGGCATTTTGATAAAAATGGTCTAAATCTTTTAAAATTTTCGTCAAAAATCAATTTTAGGTCAAACCAAGCATGGGATTTTTGTGGGTTTATTGTCAAGAGGATACTTGCAAATATTAGAAATTTCAAAAATTAGGGTTTTAGACCCCCTATTTTTAGGAAAACCCTAAAAAATAGGACCTTTCCAGAAATGACTCAAAATGATTTTGATAGGATAATTTCAATTCATGATCACACTGGCCAAGTCAAAATCATAAGAAAGTCAAGTTTGCTCTAGTGGGTCTATTTCATTTTTTAGGAGAAAAGTTAGGACCTCCAAGGCCATTAATGGCAGATGGCCAGTGCTAGGTATCAAGATCTAAGCCTCAAACGCTTCAAGGAAGAATCCATGGCGAAAGATGCTCGAAAAGATGCTTCATGATAGAGGGGATTTCAAAAATTGAAAAATGCCAAAAATATTCTATGTTTGGAAGATGCACACCTTGCTACAAGGGAGATGCCTTGACAACCAACGCCTTGGTCAACTTTTTCAAATGTTCATACACGCAGAATGGTGAATGCAATCACAACGGTGAACGCTTTCGATGATTAACCCAGTCAAGCAACATAGTGAACAGAAAGCGCAAGGAATGTTGGAAGCTTTGTAGATCATGCACGCGCAACGACAGACATAGTCAACACATCAACAATGGAAATGACGCACTTGACAAACACGTGAATGGTTGGTGTTGGTGTTGTATGTAGACGGTAAGCGCGATTGATAGACGGTGATTGCGGTCAATGCAGACAACGACACGGTGAATGTGAAGCTCGAAAGGGATGAAAATCATCGAAAATGACTAACTCTGGAGCCAATTGCACCCCTGCAGGCCAAGGGCCCCCATGAATTCAAGAGGCCAATTGAAGTTGTTAAGAATTGCAAAACCAGTTGTCTTCTTCAGAATTATGCTAGCTTTTTGACAGATCGTCAAGCAAGTCCAACAGATTTGTCAAAAACCAAAAAACGAAGGTAGAGGCGGAAGATACTGAAGGTCAATAGTCATCAAAAATGGCATTCTATCATGGAAAATGTACCCCTGTAGCCCAGGGGCGCCCAAGAATAAAACCCATCAGATGCCAATTTTTGAGTTTGTTATCTCTAGGTGATCTTCCCAACTTCAACCCATCTTCGCAGTGAATATGTTCGCTAGTTCAAAGGACATATCAAACGATAGTAGCTGTTGATCAAACAAACACGTAAAACGGAGGATGAAATGAAAGTCAAAAGAGCAAATGTACCCCTGCAGGCTAGGGTGCCTAACCTTTTGGTCAACTAGATGAGGTTTTCAGCAGTTGTCTTCTTCAAGAGATCTGCTCAGAGTCCTTCTAGCTTCGCAATGAACCCAACAGTTAGCTCACGGGACTTGTTAAACGCTCACGAATGAAGATCAAGTGCGAAATGCTTAAAGTCAAGACAAGTCGAAAAACGTGAAAAATTGGCTGTGTTAAGGAAAAAGCACCCTTCTTGGAAAAGGCACTCAACTTTTTGGGACCTCAGATGCAGCTTTCACCAGATACAGATCCCAATGAGTCCTCCATTTTGATAGGTCTTCACAATGAATCTGTCAGCATGAACATCAGAGCAGTCAAGCTCCCAGTAATGATAGCCGAATTGGAGCATCCTGTTGAAGGTTGCAAAGTGAAAATTACAGCTCAAAATGTGAAATGCACCCTTGTAGGCCAAGGGCGCCCAAACTTTTGAGCCCTCTTAATCAACTTCTAGAACTTGCAATACCAACCATCCTTTCCGAAATTGAACTGGTTTTCCATTCCATCTGGCAAAAGGCGCCCAAGGATTTGAGCCATCAGATTCAGTTTTCAAGGTTTGCAGCTTCCAATAACATCTCTTCAGAGTTGAACGAACTCCACAATGAATCTGTTAGCTAGGCTTCACGATCAATCAAACGACCAGATTCATGATCAAATAGAGGATATCTATCAAGCAAAAGTTGAAAATATTTAACACTAGCAAGGTGGCGTCCAAAGTCAACTGCCAATTGCAAATTTTGAAGACTTTCTCAAGCCTAGGCATCCCAAAATTGGTGGAGATTCTTTCAGCTAATAGTCCATCATGCGAGATAACTCCTCAATCAGGGTTTGATGCCCTAACTAATGCTTGCAACTCCAAATTGAGATTTATCAAAGCCTATGCATCCATTCTTCATTATTCTTTGCACATTGAAGAGCTAAAACACAAATATTTTCTCTCCAATGCCATTTGAAGGATCTAATGGAAGCCATTTTATAGTGTTTTTCGTAGTTCGAGGATCAGGTTGCACAGAAGGACGTCTTTCACAAGACTTCATCTCTAGGCGTCATTTTCAAAGGTAGTTGTTTATAACTTCTAGCTTCTCCCCTCAAATTTCTTCTATTCTTTTCTTAGATTTTCTTGCATGTCCAGGAAGACTCCATTTTATTACTGATCTGGCCTTCTGGGTTCGTTCAACATAGTGTTGGCCACACAATGCACGTGCCAGAATTTTCTGGAAAAATACCCCTGTTGCACCTAGTTTTTAGGGTTTTTGCAAAAAGTCACCTTTTTCAAAAATTGACGAACTGGGTTTTCTTAGCACAGGGGCACCTACAAAACCCATGTGCCACAATTTTTCGAGAAAAATAGCTTTTGGAGCTTCTACATAGCTTTTGCAACTTATTCACCAAGGGGTTATTGCATGTCCAAGGAAAAGTCACTTTTTCAAATTTCTGATGTTTTGGGTCCATTCAGAAAGATATTCCTAATGAAACCCATGTCGCAGAAAGTTTCGTAAAAATTGCCCCTCGAGGAAGCTATTTTTAGCCTCCGCAGAAAAAGTTGTTCAAATAGTGTCATGTGCCTAGTCAATCTTCCAGATTTTTAGAATATGAATAATTCTCCCAAGTTGAATTCAAGAACAAATTAGTCTTGCTTCATGACTTTCTGAGAACAGCTGACATCGATTTACATCGAGTTAAACCAGTGGTTGATTTGGACAAATTGATAGGCGTAGACACTCAAAGTCCACGGATTCCATGTGGTTTCATACCTCGTATATCTGATAGCCTTTCAAGGCCAGTTTAGAGGGTTTAATACTATTGGAACTCAAATCAAGAAAAGCGTCTGAAGCATAAAGTTGTAGAAGAAACAAAGATCATCACTCTAGTTACAGAGCCACCAAAGTTACCAATCAGCAAACTGCCAGTTTAAGTGTGCAGATATTTCCAGGATTGCTCAAACTGCTGACAAGCAGTAAATTGACAGTTGAGGCATGTGACGATCTCCAGATGATGAGGCAGTTAGCAACTTCTTGGAGGAGATGATTGCTCGAGATGGCAACTGTCATGTCCCCAAACTTATAAGGCTAAAATTGAAATATTGAAATACAAATCAAAGAATCAAATGTAACTAATTGCCATTATTATAACTATAATTATCAAAGATGATAATTATCAAACATAAAACAAATAAAATAAATATCAAAATAAGAATGTAAGTAATTACAATTTAATATTATTAATATAATTTTGAGATAATATTATAATTATTTTTCAAATATAATATTATAAATTGTAAATGAAATAAACTACCAATATAAAATACAAAATATAATAATATAAATCATAATTTAAATAGAACAACAAATAAATAAATAAATAAACAATGTAAATATTTTAATAATATAATACTACAAACATTAAATTATATTTAAAACAACAACAATAAAATATACTTCATATAAAGTTATCGACAACTGCAACATTAGGGACGCAACCCTCCACCATGAAGCACCCAATGGTCCTTTTATAAAATGTGATCGCATGAGAAGTGAAAGGCATGAAAAAAGAAAAGAAAAGAAAACATTCTCGTGGCTGGAAGTAGAATAATATGATATTTGTCTTTAGCCTCAAACTTCAAAGGGTCAAGAGAATTCAATAATACATAAGGTACATCACCGCCACCATGAGCTACAGACTGTTGCATGTAATCTCGAGAGTTAAGAAAGATGACAGGAAAAACATTTAAAGGCAGTCAGCTTAATCGGATTTTACCAAAGACTCCCCTTGTCATAAAATATAAATTATGATACAAATGAGGTGGGGAGGTAAAGAAAGAAGAATATAGGGAAGAGGCACAATGGAATAAAGGAAGAAGAATATATTCCTGACAAAGGAATCATCGAATAAAAATACTCTCAACAATTTGTTCACCAAGGAAGACAGGAAATCGATGAGCAGTAGGAGAAGCAAAGAAAGAATATTGAAATATATTCTGCACCAAGGAATCAGCAATTCAGGTACCTACCGATTTATGTAGAATGTGTGAGTAAATATAATGTGAGCACATGTATATATGTATAAATATATATGCATATATATATATAAGAAATAAATATATATAAATATACATGATATGCAAGGGTAAGTGTTTATAAATTTTAAATGATGGGTAAGCACTATCATATGTAAGTAAAATAGTAGATATCAGATAAGATTTCAGTTGAGAATTATAATTATATTTAAGTGTGTATGAATATATGTAAATATAGTGTGAGGGTTAAATATAAATAAAAAGTATGTATATTCAAATATAGATATTATGATGCTTGGGTAATAAATAAGAATTTAGTAATGAAGGGTGTTGGACATATATATTTAGTATTATATGATAAATATAATTATATCAAATATAATATGTTTATTTATATAGTTCATATGTTGATAAATGTATTTTGGTAATTGATGAGTGTATATGGAATAATAGAATTCCATCTGTGGGATCTTGAAAGACGATTAATACATGCTAATGAAATATATATTATAGAAGAATCATTCATAGTAAGCGATAAGGAGGAAGTGAATAATCCTTTGACAAGAATGAAATATTATATCAACTTTGATCATATTAGATGCTATTACTGGAATTATTGATCTCTAACGTTTCTAATGTCCCTTGGAGATACACTTTGCATACAAGATTCAGGTTTAAGTATTTCCACGAGAAAGGGGTCATTACAGCAACCAGTGAACTACCAGTTGGGATGTCCTACCTTTCTCCAAAGATGGCATTTGACATAGTAGTTAATTTGATGCCTTTTCCAAGTTAACTCGCTGTCCCACCTTTTATGCATGTCTATTTTTGGAGACACCTTTGTACATTGGAGTTCTTTATAGTTTAGAATCAGTTAACTTAAGTAGTCTTTCCAGTTAACTGTTAGGTTACATTTGTTTAGACAAAGGAATAAATCTTGCCGATTGGCAAGAACTAAATGTTAACTCAAGGAGACTTTGGGTTCCCTACTCCATTGAGCTTCTATAAATAAGAGCAACCTTTGCTCATTAGTTTTTAACTTTACTTCACGGTAGTAGAATGCTAAGCTCGAAAGCCTACAACTTTGTTCACTTAGTATATGTTCTTGAATCATACTTGTTATAGCAAAACGCTGAGTTGTTTTCTTGCATTTTTGTTGTTCAGGTACTTGTGTTCAATATGTGTTAAGTATATTTGGTTGATCGCATGTTGTGTGATTGTCCTTTTCCAAACCATTTTCTGTCCTAAAAGTGTAATCTTTGATTGAGTTTGAGATAATAAATTAAGAGAGTGTTGGCGTTTAAATTAGCACCTCTGGAGTGCTGATTGTAAACGTTCAACTATTTTAAATGTTTTGCAACACTTCTTTGTTATTTAAAGAGGAGAAGTCCCTCTCTCCTAAAAGCAATGCGTAAGGAAGGGAATGGTAAACTAAGGTTCCTATCTTTTTGTACTTCAGCGGTAGGATACAAGGGTGCACAAACACAATGCGCTACAGCTAAGCTTTTTCTCTGGTTTCTGAAGATCTTAACTACGACTGTTCTAGATTTTAATCTATCCAATATCCTCAAGGTAAACAGAGCATGAGGGTGTAGGAGCGGGAATGGATTGGTTGGATCACCTGAATTCGCTGTCTCTTAAGAATATGGCCGAGGCTCTGAACTCTCGGATATATGCTGGGATAAGGTTGGTACAAGCAACCACTCTTTACGGTAAGCTGGATCTGAGACCTGCCAAGGAGGAGGAACCCCTATCCGAGGTATGGGCTAGGAAACGACTTACAAGAAATAATAAATTTATGATGTCTTGGCCCACAAACTTGCTAAGGAGGAACCCCTATCCGAAGTATAGGTTGAAGGACAATACATTAAACAACAACAAACGATAACTGCTAATGACAAATATCCAAGGAGGGGGAACCCCTATCCGAGGAGGGAAATGAAATAACAAGCAATTTGATACAAGACGTAGAAATAACTCAAATATGTAGATCAAAATGCAAGCGCCTTCTGATATTCTTCTTCAAGCTTCATCAACGAATTACAAAGGTTGGGATAGGAAGGGCACAAAATCATGCACAATTACAATCAACCAACGAACTCTCATCCAAGAGTGAACAAATATTCGCTTTCAAAGCTGTTGGCAACAATGGCACAACAATTTTGCATAGCAAGTAAAGGTTAAACAAATAATGAGCCCAAGGCTCTTATTTATAGAACTCAAAGGAATAGGCAACCCTAAAATCTCCTTGAGTTAACAATGAGTTTTTGCCAATCAATTAGCAAGATTTATTCCTAAAAAGGGGGAACAGATAGTTAATTGGAAAACTACTTCAGTTAACTGAAAGTAAACAAAGAGTCAACTGGAAACTACTTCAGTTGACTGAAACAAGATTAAAAGTGTTAACTTTAATACAAAGTATCCCTCCAAAATAGACATCCTTAATCAGTGGAGATTTGAGATCCACAAATTATGGAAATCAATTATACATCCATAATCAGTGGGATCTGACAACTCATAATTTGTGGGATGTGGAGTTAACTTGGAAAGGGTCATCAAGTTAACTCCAACTATATTTAATGCCTTCTTGAGTTGACTTGGAAAGAGGCATCAAGTCAACTTCAAGTATCATAAATGCCATTTGGAGGGTAGGACGTCCTTAGGTGTTTGACACCTCATCATCTTGAGTCAACAACTCCTTTGACCAGTTGTTGACTTTTTCTACCTCTTGCAAACTACTTTTGATATTTGATCTTCTTTGTAGTTGTATCTTCCAGCTTGGTGACATGGAATGTGGAATGTAGTGTGGTAGTAACCGGTGGCGGCTTTGTGTTTAGAATGACTACCTTCCGTATTTGGCTATCCGTTTGAAAGGTGATGTCATTTACACCTTCCAAGGCGTACATCTTGACTACGAGCTTCACTTGATGCATGTCTGTGTCGAGTGTTTTCAGAAAGTCGTGAAGTAGGACCATTTTGGTCTTGATTTCAAGTTGAGTACTATATTATGAAAAACTCGATTGTTGACTATAAACACGGATATGTTCAGACAATTTCTGAAAACCCCTAAAAATAGCCACCTGTCGAGAAGTATTTTTTTGGAAAAAATCTAGCACATGGGTTTTGTTCGTGCTTCAATACTGAACAAACTCAGTTCCTTAGATTTTTTATTCTGAGACTTTTCCGGAAAAATCCCTAAAAATAGGGGCAGCAAGTTTGTTGATTCTGGAAAGTTTGAAGAGATGGGTTTCACTGGAAAATTATGCTGATCATACCCAGTTGGCCAGATCTGTGATAGCCTACTGTTTTCTGTGACATGCAAGAAATTTTAGACAGAAGAGAGGAAGTAGACAAGAGGAAGATTGGAAGTTATTGCTGCCTTCTTGGAAAAATATTCTGCTGGATGCAACCTCTGAGAAGACAAACTTTCCCTTTCACTGATCTTCGAAAAATCATGAAGAACGATCAAAACCTCCTTCAAATATGAGAAATTCGTCCTTGGAGAGCTTATTGCTGTTCAAACCCTCAACCTGCAAAGAAATGAGCATAATGGATGCCTAGGCTTGATCATATAGAGATTTGTGCTTGAATCCATGAAGTTTGGGAGCCTAACTCATGATCTAAAGTTGATTTGGCTTGATCTGAAGTTCAAAAAGGTGATTTCCACTGATCGTGGAGTGAGTTTGGCCAAGTTTGTCTCAAAATATCTTAACTTTAGTCAACAAACTTGCCTTTGACCTTTTTGGACATCCCTTTTGAGGTTGTCTTTTTTTATCAATTTTCATGTTGGATGACCTCTGTTTGATCCCTGCTCCAAATTGATCTATCGGTCCTGAGCAGTTGCTGGTACACTCACTCTCGAGCTGGGTCTGTGCTGAAGAGAAGTGCCTGGGAGGCACTAAGTCATAAAGTTGAGTTTGTGGCCCTGAAAAGAAGGGCACCTTTCTCAAGAAAGGGCGCTTTTCTCCTTGCCTTAGTCATTTTTCGTGTCTAATCTTCAGCTTTTTATTCTTGACCTCTCGT